>VWZI01018061.1:132116-146714 GCA_013396835.1 Psilopogon haemacephalus
TTTATTTTTTTATTATATTATATTCTATTTTATTATTTTAATTTATTTTGTTTTATTTTATTATTTTCTTTTGGTTCATTTTATTATTTTATTTTATTTTGGTTTATTTCATTTAATTTTATTTTTACAAGTTCTTACCTTTTGTTGTGGTTGGTTGTTTGGTTGAGTTTTGGTTTTTGGGGTTTTTTTAATCAGCCAATGACATAATGGTGGCAGGATTCTTTCAGCTGTGTAGGTATAGGTCTCCACCATCCTCAGGTTTCACTCATGGTACTTTGTGTTTCCTGGCAGCCTTGTAGCACAGGAAAAAAAAAACACTACTGGAACTGTAGAACTTCCAACGCTCAATGTTTTCCTGAGACAGTGAAGTGCAATACTGACAGCTAGACAGAAACCAGAGATGTCATGGAATCATCTTGTTTAGCTCTCTAGAAAATGTGGCCCTACTCTAAAGCAGTCATCCAGGCTCCCTCTAGAGTTGACGAAGAGATGGACTTGTCTGGAGAGCAGCTTGGCCTGAGCCAGGGTCGGTTTCTGAGGTCTATCTATGGTATATTGCCTACCTAATCAGTTTAGACTGGATGCAAGACCCTGAGCTGGGTCCCACTTTCTACAAAAGAAGGCTGCCAAACTTTCTAATCAGATGTAACCCTCAATTCAACAGAGATATTGAGGTATTGGAAGGTGTCCAGAGAAGGGCAGCAAGGCTGGGGAGGGGCCTGGAGCACAGCCCTGTGAGGAGAGGCTGAGGGAGCTGGGGGTGTGCAGCCTGCAGAAGAGGAGGCTCAGGGCAGACCTCATTGCTGTCTGCAGCTACCTGAAGGGAGATTATAGCCAGATGGCATTGGGCTCTGCTCCCAGGCACCCAGCAACAGAATGAGGGGACACAGTCTCAAGCTGTGCCAAGGGAGCTATAGGCTGGATGTTAGGAGGAAGTTCTTCCCAGAGAGAGTGATTGGCATTGGAATGGGCTGCCCAGGGAGGTGGTGGAGTCCCCATCCCTGGAGGTGTTCAAGCAAAGCCTGGATGGGGCACTTAGTGCCATTGGCTAGGGCTGGGTGCTAGGTTGGACTGGATGATCTTGGAGGTCTCTTCCANATTCTATTCTATTCTATTCTATTCTATTCTATTCTATTCTATTCTATTCTATTCTATTCTAATAGGGATATCCTGCAATCTAAGGTCAAAAAGTCAATGACTCAACCAGTCCATTGCACTGCCAAGCCTGTTGGATCCATGCCTTAGCGAGGCAAGAGGAGAGAAATGGTCAACACAACCACTTTTGGTACCCAAGGAACTGGTTCAGCTATGAGGGTCAGTGATGAATCCAAAATGGCTTCTGGGTTCAGGCCAAAGCCTTAATCACAAAGTGGTCCAAACCCTAGGAAATGGAAAGTCATGGAGTTCCTCTGGCCTCATAGAGTGGATGAGTTTGTTTATTTAAGGAGCAGGTTAAGACTGACACCAGGATGGCTCTCATGCCTTACTCAACCCTGCCAGTGCTTTTCCTCTCAGCATAATGAGTCATGTGGGGATTTGACCATGGATGTTCCTCTCAGCTAGCCTTGTGGTAAATAGAAACTGGAATAAACCAAAACAGGCTTCACAGAAGCTGCCAAATGGCACCCACTGAGCTGAACATTGGTTGTCTAAAATGTAAACTTCTCCACTCTGCAAGCTGTGCCAACCTCATCTTCAAAGGCACCATCAAAGGATGGTGCCTTACCAGGTCACCTTCTGGAAATGCTTGCCTGAGTCCACTGACTCATGGTCATAGAATCATCGACTTGTCTGGGTTGGAAAAGACCTTTGAGGTCATCGAGTCCAGACCACTCACTTTGGCTGGACAGGTAACTTTAAGGCAGGTGAGACAGCCTTTGTGTGGCAGCCTCACATCAATGAATGAAGACCAAAGAGACTCCTCACTTTGTTGCTCTTAATGCCTATGTCTTCTTTGCCACCTTGCAGGAATGCCATGGCTAAGGCTGAAGAAACACTTGACCAAAGGCTTTCATTTGTAGATGATTGTATGTGGAGAAATGAACCCATGCAAGGACCACACCTTCACATTCAGAAGTTGGTTATCACAGAGTCATAGAATCATAGCAATGGAATGGCTTCAGTTGAAAGGGACACAGGCAGGGACACAGGCAGGGACACCTCTCACTGGACCAGGTTGCTCAAAGCCTCGTCCAATCTGGTCTTATGATGCCACGTCCACGGATGAGGCTTCCACAACTTCTCTGGGCAACCTGTTCCAGTGTCTCACCATCCCCTGTCTGAATCTCCTCTCTAGTCTCAGCTGGTTTAACATAGAATCATAGAATGGTTTAGGTTGGAAGTGACCTCAAAGATCATCCAGTTCCAACCCCCTGCCATAAGCAGGGACACCTCCCACTACAGCAGGTCATGCAAATCAAATCCCTCCCTAAGGATTGTCCTACAGGAAGTCTCCTGGGAAGGGACATTCTTAGCAATTTGGATTTAAAATAATTCAAATCCTAAACAAAAGGCTTTAATTTTTTGCCTGACCTTTGCATCCCAGGAAAGTAAACAACTTGAATAACTCTCCAGGCTGAGTCTTAGGTTATCACAGAATGATGGAACAATAGGATGGCTTCAGTTGGATGGGACACAGGCAGAGACACCTCTCACTGGACCAGGTTGCTCAAAGCCTCATCCAGTCTGGTCTTAGACACTTTCAGGGATGAGGCACCCACAACTTCTCTGGGCAACCTGTTCCAGTGCCTCACCATCCCATGTCTGAATCTCCTCTCTAGTCTCAGCTGGTTTAACACACAAATAGAATCCCCTCCAGAGGACTGTCCTATAATAATTCTCCTGGGAAAAGGCATTCTTAGCTTTTTGGATTTAAAATAATTCAAATCCTAAACAAAAGGCTTAATTTTTTTTCCTGACCCTTGTGTCCCTGGAAAACAAACAACTTGACTAACTCTCCAGACTCAGTGAGTTGGTGGCTGATCTCTGACCATAACCCAAGCCAGTACAGAAGACTTTTCCTCCACCATTTAATACACCTTCCCTCTTATTTCAGGACCCTTCTTACTAAGGTCCCTTCCAACCCCAAATCTTCTGTGACCCCACGATTTTATGCTTCTGTGATCCCACCATTCCATGATTCCACAGTTCTTTGATATGCGATTCCATGATTCTTTGATCCCAGAATTCCATGATCCCATGACTGTGCCTGACAGCCTTAACCTGAGACCTGCTCCCCTCGAATGGGCAGAGCCCATCTTTTCATCACCACCCTACCCATTTACCCTCACCCAGAGACAAATCTGCCCTTTGGCTCACTCAGCACTTTTCCCTCCCATCTCTCACCCGCTCTCAAGGGTCTGATCTTGAACCCGCTCAGGTTTATAGTCTAGCCCGAGATGTTCTGCTTGATAGCCTCAGTTCCTGTACTCACCAGCTCAAACGAGCCTCCTTGGCTGCACTTGTGCATGCTGTTGGACTCTACCCTCAGAAAAACAATCAAATGCAGATTTTTTTTTTTTTTTTTAATATTTTTTAAGCAACCAGCACAGATTTTCAGCAACCAGCACTTGGGGAACTGGCTGAGTGAATTACTAGACACTGATTCACCTCTTCTGGAGATGGATTAGTTCCAAGCAGTTGAGTATCTCCAGGCAAAGCTCAGTTAAAAATTGCTGACATCTCACAGAGACGCTGGCCTGACTTTCTATTTCAAGAATCTGCTCTCTGTGTAACGTGTCCCCCACTGCCTGCCTCCTGGTTTCTTTCCAAGGATGTCTGCTAGGAATGAGGATCTTGATGTTTATCATCTTCTGGAACCGTAAATTCCTTTTTTTTTTAATTAGCTTACTAGAAACTCTCTCGGAGTTAAGCAGTATGCAGTGTCTTCAGCTGGGGCCACAAGGATGCTCAGAGGGCTGCAGCACCTCTGCTATGAGCACAGACTGAAAGAGTTGGGGTTGTTCAGTTTGGAGAAGAGGAGGCTCCCAGACGACCTTCTTGTGGCCTTCCAGGATCTGAAGGGGGCTACAAAAAAGCTGGGGAGGGACTTTTGAGGTTATCAGGGAGTGACAGGACATGGGGGAATAGAGCAAAGCTGAAAGTCAGGAGATTCAGGCTGGAATGGGTTGCCCAGAGAGGTGTTTGGGGCCACATCCCTGGAGGTGTTTGCAGCCAGGCTGGCTGAGGCTGTGGGCAGCCTGATCTAGGGTAGGGTGTCCCTGGGCATGGCAGGGGGTTTGGAACTGGCTGGTCCTTGTGGTCCCTTCCAACCCTGACTGATTCTATGATTCTATGAGTCTGAGCAGGAGATGGACAGCATGTCACGGAAACAGAGATTGGTAGGGGCTGGAAGGGACTTCTGGAGATCATCCAGTCCAATCCCCACTGCTAAAGCAGGGGCACCCACAGCAGCTTGCCCAGCATCATAATGCCCAGGTGGGTTTGGAATCTCTCCACACAAGGAGAATCCAGAACCACTCTGGGCAGCCTGGTTCAGCTCTCCAGTACCCTCAGGTCCAATACCCTCCAGTACCAGGTCCTCCTGTTCAGGTGGAACCTCCTCGGTTCCAGTTTGTGCCCATTGCATTTTGCCCTATTACTGGGAACCACTGCCAAAAGTCTACAATCTACTTCTTGCCTCCCACACTTTAGCTCTTGCTGATCATTGAGGAGATCATTGAGCAGATCACTTCTGAGTCTCTTCTCCAGGCTGATCAGCCCCAGGTCTTTCAGCTTTTAAACCCATTAAAAATGGGATTAGTTTTACCTAACTTCATCCATGGAGCTCTCTACCTGCAATTAATCCTCTAGACTTCCTCACGAAAGAAGATAACACTGACTTTCATTCCCACCCAAACATAATCACAGAATCACAGATTGTCAGGGGCTGGGAGGGACCTCCAAAGCTCATCCAGTCCAACCCCTCTACCAGAGCAGGATCACCTAGACCAGATCACACAGGAACACATCCGGGCAGGTCTTGAATATCTCCAGAGAGGGAGACTTCACAACCCCCCTGGGCAGCCTGTTCCAGTGTTCTGACACCCTCACAGGGAAAAAACTCCTCCTCATGTTTCAGTGGAGCTTCCTATGGCTCAGCTCCCACCCATTGCCCCTTGTCCTGTCATTGGGCATCACCCAGCAGAGCCTGGCTGCAGCCTCCTGCCACTCACCCTGCAGATATTGACAAACACTGATGAGGTCACCTCTCAGTCAAGTACCCTAGAAAAGCATCTTTAAATGGCTGAAATTAAGGAGATGAGGCTTGCTGTCGTATTGGACAATCAATTCTATTACCTCTCAATCAACTGTGTTGCCTAATCAATGATGTTGCCCAATGAATGACGTCGCCCAATCAGTTATGTATCAAATTATGTCACTCAATCAATTACTTTGCCTCTCCATCAATTATGTTGCCCAGGGACATGTTCAGGGCCAGGTTGGATAAGGCCTTGAGCAACCCGTTCTAGTGGGAGGTGTCCCTGCCTATGGCACAGGGACGTTAGAACTGGCTGAGCTTTGAGCTCCCTTCCAACCTAAACCATTCAATGATTCTCTCAGTAAAAAATTTGCTCCTCTTTGTAAGTCAGACGGGGAGCAGTCAGCTCTCCCTTTTAACTTTGACACACTTGCCTTCCCCGTTGCTGGGCTGGTGATACAGGAGTTTTCTCCTTGCTCCCCACTGATATTACCTGGCATAAACGAGTTTCTGCTGGGCTCTGTTATCTTCTTGCCACCCCACATGTGTGAGTGTACACAAACATTATCTTCAGGTACCTCTGAAACCCAAACACGCGCACCTGGGGTCTAAACATGATTCAGTTTATCACGTTCCTTGGCCGAGGAGGAAGGGAAGAAAGCTCAGAAAAGTATTCTCAGCCTTGCTCCCATCTTCTAAAGCATCTCCATTTAAAACTCTCCACTGGGAGAGGTGGGGGGGGGAGAAAAAAAATGAAAAGAAAAAAAATTCAGATGCGGCAAACAAACAAAGCAATAAAAGGGACTGCACAGCACATGGGACAATGACATTGCTCTTGCACAAGGAGGCTCTGATGTTTTGACATTTTGTTTGCCTCTCAAACTGGAACGGACTCCAAATATTTCCACTTTTCCTAGAGGGAAACATTTCGGTTGAGAAAGGTCAACTTTTCATCTCAGTACCCGAGATCGACGCCGCCAGGAGACCGATGAAAAGCTTCCCTTTCATTTCAGGGTACCCACTGGGGCGAGATGTTGCTCTGGGTCTCTCTTTCTGCCATGCTCCCTGTGGACCAAGTTCTCTGGCAGGACTTCTCTGTCCTTCTCCAAGAGCGTGTAACATTGCTTTCTTGTTGCCTCCTTTCTTCCTTGTCCCAGGCGGCCTGAGCTCAGACAATAGGACTTTGCTGACAGGACAAATAACATTGCTCTGTGATTTGGTTGGATACAGGACTGGCTTCTTCTCCAGCCCTGACCATCCAGGCTGTTCTGTTACAAACAGCTGTCCTCTCCCTGAAGGACCAATATGGCAGGGCCAGTGAGATTCACAGTGAGATTCCCCCCTGGGCAAAAACTGGGAGTTGATAAGCTCTCTTGGCCAGGGTTTTGATACCCTCAAAGTTCTTCTTTCCTGCTCTGTTCAGAGGAAAGAGAAGAAGGTGGTGAGTTTAGGTTGGAAGGGACCTCAAAGATTATCCAGTTCCAACCCCCTGCCATCAGCAGCAAAGCCTCCCACTAGAACAGGTCACTCAAGGCTTCATCCAACCCAGCTTTGAACCTAGTCATGTGTGCCCACATCTGGCACTGGAAGTGCCTAGATGTGATTCATTGTGACTTTAGAAGACATCTGTGCCAGCCACCACATGGTCCTGCTCTGCAGCTCTGTCACACAATCCCAGCATGGTGAGGGTTGGAAGAGACCTCTGGAGATCATCCAGTTCCAACCCCCAGCCATAGGCAGGGACACCTCCCACTAGAACAGATCACTCAAGGCTTCATCCAACCTGGCCTTCAACACCTCCAGGGAGGGAGTATCTACAACCTGGGCACAAACTGGGAGTTGATAAGCTACAGCAGTGGAGTTGTTCCTTCTCTTTGTACAAATCATTTCCTGAGGACGATCTAGGCTAAAACTGTGGAGCCTAGAACCCATTGCACATGAGGAAAGAACCAAAACAGGTTGTTTGGGGGTCATGTGAATAGTTATGATTATCAGTCAGGGTTGGAAGGTACCACAAGGATCAGCCAGTTCCAACCCCCCTGCCATGCTCAGGGTCACCCTACCCTACATCAAGCTGCCCACAGCCTCAGCCAGCCTGGCCAAAAACACCTCCAGGGATCGGGCCCCAAACACCTTCCTGGGCAACCCATTCCAGGCTCTCACCACTCTCATGCTCAACAACTTCTTCCTCACATCCAATCTGAATCTCCCCACCTCCAACTTTGCTCCATTCCCCCTAGTCCTGTCACTCCCTGATATCCTCAAAAGTCCCTCCCCAGCTTTTCTGTAAGCCCCTTCAGATCCTGGAAGGCCTCAAGAAGGTCACCTGAGAGCCTCCTTCAGCCTGCACAGCCCCAACTCTTTCAGTCTCTCCTCACAGCAGAGGTGCTGCAGCCCTCTGAGCATCCTCGTGGCCCTTCTCTGGACACACTCCAGCATCTCCACATCCCTCTTGTCCCAGGGGCTCCAGAACTGGATGCAGTACTCCGGGTGGGATTTCACCAGGGCAGAGTAGAGGAGGAGCATCACCTCCCTCAACCTGCTGGCCACACTTCTCCTGATGCAGCCCAGGAAGAGTTTTGGTGTGTTTTTTTTGGGGTGATGGGTTTTTGGTTTTGGGGTTTTTTTTGGTCTTAAGAATGGTGAGCCCCTATCCCAGGTTGCCCAGAGAGGTGGGAAATGCTCAGCCCTAGAACCATTCCAAGTCAGATTGCTTGAGGCTCTGAGCAACCTGCTCTAGTCACAGATGTCCCTGCTGACTGCAGGGGTGGGGGCTGGACTGGCTGAGCTTTGGACATCCCATCCAACCTAAAGCACCCCACGGTGCCATGGCTCTGTGGTCACCAAACACAACTTCATTTGCTCACCCTCCTCTCCCAAAGTGCCACTATTTATAACTCAGCAAAGGTTCTTCATAGAGAAGCTGGAAAAATGTTCCTAAACTGAAAATACCCCAAAAATCCTGGCAGAAAGTGAATATTCCAAAGCCTGCTGCACTTCTTTTATTTCTTTTATTCTTTTCTTTTCTTTCCATTCTGCTCCCTTACTCTTATGCTTGGCTGAGTAACGTTGCTGAAATGGGCAAGAGCCAACTCCTTCTGTTTCCTTATGCAGCAAAAGAAAAAAAAAAATAGAAGTTTATGGGGTGTAGCCATACTGCCTGCTGGTGGAATTTATAGGTGACCTTTAGGTAGACAGTTCATGGAAGTGTAGTGAGCTACAGGGCAGGAGGAGGAAGTCTCAAAGTTCTGGCTGAAGAAAGCAGCGTCGAGGAAAATTCTGATTCAGAGCTGCCAGGTGCTTAAAAAAAAAAAAAGAATAAATTAAGATAATTTATGTGAGAAACAGCTTTTTTTTTTTTTTATCATTTAAAAATAACTTCTGTGGGAAATCACAGAATTGGCAGGGTTGGAAGGGACCTCAAGGATCATCCAGTTCCATACCCCTCCTTGCAAGGGCAGGGACACCTCACACTAGATCAGGTTACTCAAAGCCATATCCAGCCTGGCCTTAAACACCTCCTGGGATGAGGCTTCCACCACCTCCCTGGGCAACCTCTTCCAGTGTCTCACCACCCTCATAGAATCACAGAATCATAGAAAGGTTTAGGTTGGAAGGGAGCTCAAAGCTCAGCCAGTTCCAACCCCCCTGTGCCATGGGCAGGGACACCTCCCACTAGATCAGGTTGCTCAAGGACTCATCCAACCTGACCTTCAACAACTCAGGGAGGGAGCAGACACAACCTCCCTGGGCAACCTGTGCCAGTGTCTCACCACCCTCACTGCAAACAACTTCCTCCTAACCTCCCATCTAAATTTCCCCTCTGCCAGTCCAAACCCATTCTTCCTCATCCTGTCATTACAAGACCTTGCCAATAGTCCCTCCCCAGCCCTCCTGTAGGCTCCTTCAGATACTGGAAGGCTCCTGGAAGCCTTCTTTTCTGCAGGCTGCAGAGTCCCAACTCTCTCAGCCTGTCCTCATAGCAGAGCTGCTGCAACCCTCTGAACATCTTGGTGGCCTCCTCTGGACTCGCTCCAACAGTTCCACATTCTTCTTCCTAAGATCCAGTCTGAATCTACCCACTTCTAGTTTTGCTCCATTCCCCCCAGTCCTGTCACTACCTGATAGCCTAAAATTCCCTCCCCAGCTTTCTTGTAGCCCCCTTCAGATACTTCAAGGCCAAAATAAGGTCTCCTCAGAGCCTTCTCTTCTCCAGACTGAATAACCCCAATTTTTTTTTTAATTTTTTTTTTGAGGAGCATGGGGATGAGAGATCCTGAACCAGAGCTGCCTGTGCCTGGGACAGCTTCTCCTGCTCCAACAGCATTAAAGCCACAGTAGGCTACAGCTGCAGGGACTCTTGTGAAGGGTCTGGGGGACAAGTCTGGAGGAAAAATCTAGACAAAACTCTCATGGGGAGAGGCTGAGGGTTCTGGGGCTGTTCAACCTGAAGAAGAGAAGGCTGAGGGGAGATCTTCTGGCTCTCTGCAGCTCCCTGGAAGGAGGCTGGAGCCAGGTGTGGGTTGCCCTCTAACCCAAGGAACAAGTGCCAGGTCAAGAGCAGTGGCACTTCCCTCACACAAAAGGAGGTTTGAGTTGGACATGAGGAACAATTTCTTTCTTGAAAGAGTGGCCAAGCATTGGAACAGGCTGCCCAGGAAGGTGGAGTCACCACCCCTGGACGTGTTCAAAAACACACAAGGACATGGCACTTGGGGACATGGTTTAGTGGACACGGTGGTGTTGGGTTGATGGTTGGACCTGATCTTAGAGATCTTTGATTCTGTGACCTTGGTGGTATCCAGTTGCCAGTGTACAGGCTGTTCTTTGTAAGTAATGGTGGTGTTCTTTTACTGCCAACAGAAAGCTGGGCCAGCAGGCTGCAGCTGTGGCTGGAATGGTCTCAGAGCCTGTGCAAGAGGGATGAAAAAAGGTGGAACTACCTTATCACTAACTATAGCAGAGACCCTTGCTTAGTCAGATATGGGACTGGTGAGGGACCTCGTTTCTCTTGACAGTTGCTGAGCTTGTAACCCGTTCCCAGGGACCATAAACCGGGACACAGAGTCTCACCCCCCTCATAAAGCTCTTTTTATCTGTGTTTGGCTGAGTGTGTGAGGGAGCATGTGAGGGACCTTCCTGCCCAGCTTCAGCCTGAGCTTTCCTCGGAGTCCACAGTCCACTGCAGCTCTGATAAGCATGCAAAGGTGATGGCCTGAAACCTGCAGAGCTGGCAGCCAGGGAGGAGGTGGAAACAAGGTCTCTTTGTGAGGCTGTGAGAGCTCACTGCTGCAAACTGGAGACAACCTGAAGCCACAGCTTACAGGCTTCATAAGATCATAGAAGTGTTTTAGGTGAAAAAAAAAATAAATCTCTCTAAGATCAATGTGTTTGAGGCCAGGCTGGATGAGGTCTTGAGTGACCTGATCTAGGGGAAGGTGTCCCTGCCTGTGGCAGGGGGTTGGAACTGGATCATCTTTGAGGTCTCTTCCAACCTAAACCATTCTATGATTCTATGATCATTTGCTGGGCTCATAGGATCACAGAAGTGTTTTGGTTGGGAAAAAAAAAAAACCAAAACAACAACCAAGACCTCTGAGATCATTTGCTGGGCTCGTAGGATCATAGAACTGGTTTTGGTTGAAAAAGACCTCCAAGATCTGGAGCCCCTGGGACAAGAGGAATGTGGAGATGCTGGAGTGAGTCCAGAGAAGGGCCACGAGGATGCTCAGAGGGCTGCAGCACCTCTGCTGTGAGCACAGACTGAAAGAGTTGGGGCTGTGCAGGCTGGAGAAGAGGAGGCTCCCAGGTGACCTTCTTGTGGCCTTCCAGAGTCTGAAAGGGGCTTACAGGAAAGCTGTGGAGGGACTTTTTGGGCTATGAGGGAGTGACAGGACTAGGGGGAATGGAGCAAAGCTGGAGGTGGGGAGATTCAGATTGGAGGTGAGGAGGAAGTTGTTGAGCATGAGAGTGGTGAGAGCCTGGAATGGGTTGCTGAGGGAGGTGTTTGGGGCCAGATCTCTGGAGGTGTTTGCAGCCAGGCTGGCTGAGGCTGTGGGCAGCCTGATCTAGGGTAGGGTGTCCCTGGGCATGGCAGGGGGGTTGGAACTGGCTGATCCTTGTGATCCCTTCCAACCCTGACTGATTCTATGATTCTGTGATTCTTGATCATGGAGTCCAATCATTAGTTTCACACTGACAAGTCCTTGACTTGTCCAAATCCCTCAGCACAACATCTAAGAACTATGAATCACTGATCTAGGGTAGGGTGTCCCTGGGCATGTCAGGGGGGTTGGAACTGGCTGATCCTTGTGGTCCCTTCCAACCCTGACTGATTCTATAATTCTGTGTGGCCTGATACACAAACCTAAGTTTGACAAAAACCTTGTCCATCTGGGCCTTGACCTTGCATACAAAACATGAGCAACAGTTAAGCAAAAAAAAACCAACAACAACCGAAAAACAGAGCAGGAAAGGCCACCTCAGCCTGCACAGCACCTGGTCATTGAACCAGCTTCTTGCACAACGAGAGGTTTTCCATAGAATCATCGAATGACAGAGCTGTTTTGGTTGGAAAACACCTTTCAGGTCATGGAGTCCAACCCTTGGACTAAACCATGTCCCCCAGTACCACATCTCCTCAGCTTTGAAACTCCTCCGGGGTAATTTTGTGGAGTTTCAGGTCAGAGTTTTCCCTCCCTGATTGACAGCTTGGGCTGACCTGGTTGGTGATGTTTCAGTGAACCTGGGAAGCTTCTCATCCAGCTCCTGCAGAAGGGAAGTGGTCACCCAGCTGGGGAGAAGACAACTCAGGAAAGAAGAGGTTGATTTTTGGGGGCTGTATGAAAAGGAACTATGAAACAGAGGCAATTCCACTTAGTGATCATCTCTGGCCAAGGCTTTGGACACTTTAAATTGATTATGGGACTCTGGGGTGGGGAGCACCAATAGAAGGATCTAAACCTTTGGAGAGGTTTGTCATAAGATGTTGGAGAAATTCATTCCAACCTGTGCCATCCCCAAGGGTCACCTTAAACTATCAGCATGACAAAGGCTTCTTTAAGAGCCACATTCCTTCTTGGGTCGTGGATACAGTCAGAAAGAAAAACAGAAGAGGACTTCACCATCCAAATTATCTTTGCCCAAATAGGAGTATAAGCTGCCAAGGAGAACGGAGTCCTTTGATGGGAAGACTTCCAAGTGGGGACCTCACACACTCAACATGCATCATCCCAGAAAACAGCAGGCATCTGGAAACATGGAATAATTCATCTGGCCCTCTGAAGTCTTCAGAGAGAGAAAAGGATCCTCTTGTAAGCAAAGCAGACAGAATCCAAAACGTTTGGGGGTGATCAGAGAGGATCAACACATTTTCTTGGAGCCCCTGCTCAAAATCATAGAATCATAGAATGGTTTAGGTTGGAAGTGACCTCAAAGATCATCCAGTTCCAACCCCCCTGCCATAGGCAGGGACACCTCCCACTAGAACAGGTCACTCAAGGCTTCATCCAACCACCGGGCCTTGAACACCTCCAGGGAGTATCTACAACCTGGGTGCAAACTGGGAGTTGATAAGCTACAGCAGTGGAGTTGTTTCTTCTCGTTGTTCAAATCATTTCCTGAGGATGATTCAGGCTAAAACTGTGGAGCCTAGAACCCATTTCACATGGGGAAAGAACCAAAACAGGTTGTTTGGGGGTCATGTGAATAGTTATGATGCTTGTGTGCCCACCTCTGGCACTGGAAGTGCCTAGGTGTTATTCGTTGTGACTTTAGAAGACATCTGTGTCAGCCACCACACAGTCCTGCTCTGCAGCTCTGTCACACAATCCCAGCATGGTGAGGGTTGGAAGGGACCTCTGGAGATCATCCAGTCCAACCCCCTCTGCTAAAGCAGGGGCACCCACAGCAGCTTGCCCAGCAGCACAATGCCCAGGGAGGGTTGGAATCTCTCCACACAAGGAGACTCCACAACCTCTCTGGCCAGGGCTTTGATACCCTCAAAGCCTTTATTTCCTGTTCTGGTCAGAGGACAGAGAAGAAGGTGATGAGCTGAGCATGGTGGCATCCAAGGAGACCTCTCCTGTGGATCTGAGCTTGCTCATAGCAGTGGCAAAAATCCATGACCGATGCTGAGCTGTGAACTGAATTTCAGCTTTAACAGTTGTGCCAGAGAGAGGGCTGGGGGCTTCTGGTGGCCTTTCAGTGCTCAAAGGGGCAATCAGGAAGCTCTGGACAGGCTTTTGAGCAGGGCCTGTTGTGACAAGGGAGGATGGTTTGAACTGAAAGAGGGAGATTCAGACTGGAGAAAAGGAAAATATCATTTTTTACAAATGGGCGTGTGAGACCCTCTCCCAGGTTGCCCAGGGAGATGGGAGATGCCCCATCCCTGGAACCATTGCAGATCAGCTTGTTTGGGGCTCTGAGCAACCTGCTCTAGTTGCAGATGTCCCTGCTGACTGCAGGGAGGTTGATGAGCTTTAAAGTTTCCTTTCAACCCAACCCCCAAAACACCAGTCCAGAAACCTTCCCAGTCCAGTCCCATACCCTACACATAGGGGGACTGGATACAGATGCTCTGAAAGCCTGGATGCATGCTGGTTCCTGGTTTTGCTGCACCATCTCTTCCTCCTGGCAGCAAGCAGGAGGTTGGAGCATTTAAATACCTGAAGCTTTCCCTTGTGTCTCTCAGCTTTCCAAGAAAAAAAAAAAAGGAACAGTAAAAGAGCTGTGGTGGGGCCCCTGAAACTCTGCAGTGGATTTTTCTCCTCCTTCTCAGAATGCCTCTAGAGCCCTGAGTACATATTTGCTCAGTCAGCCCCACGCTTACACACACCCAGACGCTCAACTCCCCTGGGGACAGGAGCTCCCCCACCTCAGCTGGGCACAGTGGGCAGAGAACCAGAGGCAGACCCCAGGAAACAAACCCCAACAGAGGTGGAAATACCTGCCCTGAGATTCCCTAAGGAACCCCTCTTAAACCTATCACCCCCATCCTTCTTGAGCCCACTCTCCCCAATAAATATCTCTTTAAAACCTCACTGCAAGAACTTGAAAAATCAGTTTGGGGCTTTGCCTGCAGATGGGAGGATGAGGTGGGATGGAGATGGCTTTTAAATCCCTCAGCTCCAGTATCCCCCTCCCCATCTCCCTGTTTTTCTCCCTTTCTCCACCTCCCTATCTCCTCATACTCCACCTCCCTATCTCCCCACCTGCCCATCTCCTCATCTTCCACCTCCCCATCTCCTCATCTTCCACCTCCCCATCTCCTCATCTTCCATCTCTCCATCTTGCCATCTCCCCCTTCTCCATATCTGCATATTCCCATCTCCTCTCCATGCACTGAAGGAAAAGTGGAATGAGGTGGAGGGCTGCCGGGACTTAGGGGGAAGAAGGGG
>VWZI01018063.1:7484-17637 GCA_013396835.1 Psilopogon haemacephalus
TATTCTATTCTATTCTATTCTATTCTATTCTATTCTATTCTATTCTATTCTATTCTTGAGGGAATTTCATAGAATCATAGAATTGCTCAGGCTTGGAAGGGACCACAAAGATCATCTAGTTCCAACCCCCCTGCCATGGCCAGGGACACCTCACACTGGATTAGGCTATCTACAGCCTCAGCCAGCCTGGCCTTGAACATCTTGGTGAGACACTGGAGCAGGTTGCCTAGGGAGGTTGTGGCTGCTCTCTCCCTGAAGCCGTTCAAGGTCAGGTTGGATAAGGCCTTGAGTGACCTGTTCTAGTGGGAGGTGTCCCTGCCTATGGCACAGGGGGGTTGGAAGTGGATGAGCTTTGAGGTCCATTCCAACCTAAACCATTGTAGGATTCTATGATCTCCAGGGATGGGGCTTCCACCACCTCCATGGACAACCCATTCCGGAGTCTCACCACAGAAGAACACAGGAACACAGACAGTAAGCAGGATGCAGCTGACATGAGCTACCCACCAAATTTTACTATGTTCCCTTACAGACAATGCTGTTCACAGTACTTCTGCCCCCTCTTCTTTCCCTGTAAGCCTTAGCAGAGGTTAGCAGGTAGCCTGGGACCTTTCCAGCTTCATTTTTACCATAAAATGTCCATGAAATATGTCCAGCTATGAATCAGCCTTGCTTCAACTCCTGTAACTCAGTCCTATTCTCACCCACCTGTTGATGCCTTTAATCTGCATGATGCATGCAATGCTTCTCTCCTGTTCCTCATGTCTTTTTACACCCAGAATCACAGCAACATGAAAGTTGGCAAAGCCCTTCAGCATCACCAAGTCCAACCTAGAACCCTACTCTACAACATTCACCTTAAGCCATAGCCCTGAGCACCACATCCAAACCACAGCCAGGCTGGGTGACTCCACCACCTCCTTGGGCAGCTCATTCCAGTCCCTGACCACTCCAGGAAAAACTTTTTTCCTAATGTCCAATCTAAAGCTCCCCAGCCTCAGCTTCAGGCCATTCCCCGTTTTTGTGTCTCAAATTCCCTGTGAGCAGAACCCAGCAGCAGCCTCTCTACAATGTCTTCAGCCTGGAATAGAGAAGGCTTCCAAGAGACCGTATAGTAGCCTTCCAGTATCTGAAGAGGGCCTACAGGAAGGCTGGGGAGGGACTGTTCACAAGGTCTTGTAATGACAGGACGAGGGGGAATGGGTTCAAACTGGCAGAGGGGAGACTTAAACTGGGTGTTAGGAGAAAGTTCTTCACAGTGAGGGTGGTGAGACACTGGAACAGGTTGCCCAGAGAGGTTGTGGCTGCTCCCTCCCTGGTGGTGTTCAAGGCCAGGCTGGATGAGGTCTTGAGTGACCTGTTCTAGTGGGAGGTGTCCCTGCCTATGGCACAGGGGGGTTGGAACTGGATGATCTTTGAGGTCTCTTCCAACCTAAAGCATTCTATGATTCTATGTCCCTTCAGGTAGCTGTAGACAGCAATGAGGTCTGCCCTCAGCCTCCTCTTCCTCACACTAACCATCCCCAGCTCACTCACTTGCTCCTGATAAGATTTATTCTCCAGGCCCTTCCCCATCTTCATTGACCTCCTCTGGACCCTCTCCAGCACCTCCACATCTCTCCTGTACTGTGGCGCCCCAAACTGAACACAACACTCAAGGTGTGGCCTCACCAGAGCCCAGTCCAAGGGGACAATCACCTCCCTGCTCCTGCTGCCCACAGCATTTTTAACCCCAGCCAGGATGCCATTGGCCTTGGCTGCCTGGGCACACTGATGGTCATGTTCAGCTCCTGTCTATTGCAAACCCCAGATCCCTTTCTGCCAGCAGCTCTCCAGTCACACTGTCCCAAGCCTGTAGCCTTGCTTGGGGTTGTTGTCACCCAAGTGCAGGACCTGGCATTTGGCCTTGTTGAAAACTCATCCTATTAATGTTGGCTCATTGGTCAAGCCTAAACAAGTCCCCCTGAAGAGCCTCTCTACCCTCTCTACTGCCACCTAACTGGGTGTCATCTGCAAACTCTCTGTGCCTGAGACAAGGTTGTCAATAAAGATGTTAAACAGAAGTGGTCCCAGCACAGACCCCTGAGGAACACCACTAGTGCCCGGATGCCAACTGGATTTAACTCCATTCACCACCATTCTCTGGGCCCTCCTGCCCAGACAATGCTTTATCCAGGGGACAGTGTACTCAGCCAAGCCTCAAGTAGCCAACCTGTCTATAAGAATTTTGTGGGGAACAGCACCAAAGGCTTTTGGAAAGTCTAGGAATACAACATGGATCACTCATTGGGAGGGACCTGGACAGGCTGCAGAGGTGGGCCCAGGCCAACCTCATGAAATTCAACAAGGTCAAGTGTAAGGTCTTGCACCTGGGTGGGTACAATCCCAAGCACAACTCCAGGCTGGGTGGCTCAAAAGCAGCCCCGAGGAAAAGGACCTGGGAGTCTGGGTGGATGAGAAGCTCAACATGAGCCAACAGTGTGCACACACAGCCCAGACAGCAACTGTGTGCTGGGCTGCAGCAAGAGCAGCTGTGGGCAGCAGGGCAAGGGAGGGGATTCGGCCCCTTTGCTCTGCTCTCCTCACACCCCACCTGCAGCACTGTGTGCAGTTCTGGAGCCCCCAACACAAGAAGGACATGGAACTGCTGGAGAGAGTCCAGAGGAGGGCCACGAAGATGATCAGAGGGTTGGAGCACCTCTGCTATGAGGACAGGCTGAGGGAGTTGGGGCTTTTCGGCCTGGAGAAGAGAAGGCTTTGAGGAGACCTTATAGCAACCTTCCAGTATCTGAAGGGGGCCTACAGGAAGGCTGGGGAGGGACTGTTCACAAGGTCTTGTAATGACAGGACGAGGGGGAATGGGTTCAAACTGGCAGAGGGGAGATTTGAACGGGATGTTAGGAGGAAGTTCTTCACAGTGAGGGTGGTGAGACACTGGCACAGGTTGCCCAGGGAGGTTGTGTCTGCTCCCTTCCTGGAGGTGTTCAAGTCCAGGCTGGATGAGGTCTTGAGTGACCTGATCTAGTGGGAGGTGTCCCTGTCTATGGCACAGGGAGGTTGGAACTGGATGATCTTTGAGGTCTCTTCCAACCTAAACCATTCTATGATTCTATGATTCATTGATCACTCTCCCTGACTAGGACTGCCCCCAGTCTGCTGTACTTCTGCAGTGGGTTTCTTGGTTGTACAGAATCTGTCTTAACCTCTTCCTTGCCTTTACCCCTTTGACAGAATCACACAATGGTGGGGGTTGGAAGGGACCTCTGGAGAACATCCAGGCCAACTCCCCTGCTAAAGCAGCATCATCCACAGCGCCTTGCCCAGGATCACAACATCCAAGTAGCTTCAGAATCTCTCCAGAGAAGGAGACTCCACAATCTCTCTGCGCAGCCTGCTCCATCATCTTCACACCAAAGAAGTTTTTCTGCATTTTCAGATGGAACCTTCTGGGTTCCAGCTTGTACCTGTTGCCCCTTGTTCTGTCACTGGGCACCCCTGAGAAGTGTCTGGCCCCCTCCTGTGCTTTAGGTATCACTAAGTAGACTTCCAGGTCTGCTCTTCTCCAGGCTCAACAGCTCCAGGTCTCTCAGCCTTTCCTCCTCACAGTGATGCTCCAGGCCACTCAGCATCTGTAGAGCCTCAATTGGACTCTCTCCAGCAGTTAGTTCCTGTGCTGGTTTGAGGCTAATTGGAATATTTTAATAAGAGAAATTAGATTATAGGCTGTGGAAAGAGAAACAATGGTGGAGGTCTACTTTGCTCATAGGTTTGCTGAGATGTGTGATAAACAAGAACACAAACACAGATAACAGAGCTGCTCTGGTCTGAGCTCTGGCTGTTGGTTTCTCTCCCTCTCCTTGGCTTCTAGCTGGATCTGTGTAACCCAACTAATCAATTCCTGCTTCTAACTCCCCTGGCTGATCTTACCTGGCAGGTAAGGCAGATTCTGGGATAAGATTGGTGGGTAGAGGGGAAGGGTGGTTGGGAACCCTTCTTGGGGACTCTGATCTCTGGGAGGGCTGTGGTGTTTCTGTATTACCTTTTTACTGTATATAGCTGTAAATATTTGTAATCTGTTGCAAATATCTGCTTGTCTGTTGTGCTAAGCTGTGAATGGAAAGCTTCATTCCTTAACTTCCAGCCAGCTGAGGGAGTCCCCATGGGACCCTTGAGTACTCACCCTTGAGGGACGCCACTTGCCACTGGTCTCCAGGTGGACATTGTGCTCTTGATCACCACTCTCTGCGTGCCACCATCCAGCCAATTCCTTATCCAGTGAGTTGTCCACCCATCAAGTCCATGTTTTTCCAGCTTGGTGACCAGGATGTCATGTGGGACAGAGTCAAAGGCCTTACTCAGGTCCAGGTAGATGCCATCAGTTGCCCTTCCCTTGTCCACTGCTGCTGTGACTTCATCATAGAAAGCCACTAAATTTGTCAGGCATGATTTGCCCTTGGTGAAGCCATTGCTGGTTGGCATCAGACACCTCTGCTTTGTTTTCCATCTGCCCCAGCAGAGCCTTCAGGAGGATCTGCTCCATGATCTTGCCAGGCACAGAGGTGAGACTGACTGCTCTGGAGTTCCCAGGGTTGTCCTTTTTTCCCTTCCTGAAGATAGGTGTTATGTTTGCCCGTTTCCAGTCAGCAGGAACTTCACCAGTCTGCCATGACTTTTCCCATGAGTCTAGTCTGGGTTAATTCAAACGTGGGGGTAGGAGGACAGGGAACTCCCAAACAATCACAGTTCCTCATCTCTCTTGAATTGGAGAACCCAGAACTAGACTCCAGATGTGGCTTCACTAGGACCACACAAATGGGCAGGAGAGCCTCCCTCCACCTGCTGGCCACATTCTTCTTTACACAGCCCAGGAGATCATTGGCCTTTCTTCTGACTCAGGCACATTGCTGGGTCTTGGTGAAAATTTCCACCAGCTCTTCCAGGTCCTTCTCCAAGCAGCTGCTTTCCAGACAGTCAGCATGTCACCTGTACTGGTACCAGGGTACCACTGGTACCACCTGTACTATGACCAGGGGGTTATTCCTCCCTAGCTACAGGACAAAAAAGTCCTACACTTGCTTTGCAGGACTCTTTTCTAGCTGGAAGTGTGCACTTGGACCTTGGTCTGTTCTTTTCTGCTCTTAAACACTGACAGCAACTGTCCTACCTGGGTGCCAGGTTTCCCATGACAGCTCTTGGCTGCTTCAGAGTTTAGGGCAAACTCTTAGCTCCTCAGTTCATCACTACTGCTCTGGCAGTAGTGCAGTGCCAGACAGAGATCCCCCAGCACAGGAAGGACATGGAACTGCTGGAGAGGGTCCAGAGGAGGGCCACGAAGATGATCAGAGGTCTACAGCACCTCTGCTATGAGGACAGGCTGAAAGAGTTGGGGCTTTTCAGCCTGGAGAACAGAAGGCTTCCAGGAGACCTTATAGCAACCTTCCAGTATCTGAAGGGAGCCTACAGGAAGGCTGGGGAGGGACTATTCAAAAGGTCTTGTAATGACAGGACGAGGGGGAATGGGTTCAAACTGGCAGAGGAGAGACTGAAACAGGATGTTAGGAGAAAGTTCTTCACAGTGAGGGTGGTGAGACAGTGGCACAGGTTGCCCAGGAAGGTTGTGGCTGCTCCCTCCCTGGATGTGTTGAAGGCCAGGCTGGATGAGGTCTTGAGTGACCTGTTCTAGTGGGAGGTGTCCCTGCCTATGGCACAGGGGGGGGTTGGAACAGGATAATCTTTGAGGTCTCTTCTAACCTAAACCATTCCATGATTCTATGATCCTCTCCAGCTGATTCTGCCTTGGCCAGCAAGCACCATGCAGTTCTCCACAGCTATTTTTACACCAGGAAGCCACTGCTGTACAGGACTTTTCCTTTAGCCCTGAGCAGTTAAAAGTCTGTTGCAACATCCCGAGTGCCAGCATAGAGCACAACAAATACCCTGTGGCTCAGATGCTTCCAGTCCTGTGGGGCAGCTTCTCTCCAGGTGAGGAATGATGGATGCTTTCACTCAAAGGCTCTGAGCCCTGTCTCTCAGAAGTACAGCTTCACTCCACAGAAGGCTCAGAAAGCAGCTCTGCAAGAAAATTCATCTGCAAGATCAGAAGGCTGCAGGGATGGAAAGATGGATTAAAAAAAAAGAAAAAAGTCAGCCTGTTTTTTACAGGCCTCTCTCAACTGCATAATTTGTGATCACTCCTCCTCCTCTGGGAGCAAGCTGATGGGTGGAGCTGTATCTTCTCTCTTTAGAGGAAGAGCTGCCATCTGACAGGTCTCAGCTATTTTGCCAGGATATATGATCCATTTTTCAGGACAGGCATGCAGCTAGGTGCCAAGCAGGAACCCAATCCTTACCCAGGTTCTTCTGTTTGGTAAGCCTCCTGCTTATTTCTCTCCCAAGGATATCTGATTTTGACATTCATCTCATGTCTCACATGAAGAAGGAAGGTACAGCTGGAGAATAGATCTACCCCTCATCTAAAAAAGAAACTAAATTTCTGCTCAGCTATGACCAGACTGGGAATATAAAGCATACTCCTACAGCATCCTGCTGTATTTGGGGTTCTGTTAGGTTGCCTGCAGCCTCCCACCAGAGATATAAAAGTATTCCAGCATGAACTGTAGACTTCTGTTCCACTAAGCCATCTGTCTTCAGCTCCAGAAGCTATACCACTCACTCCAAGAATGACATTGGGGTGCTGAGGAGTGGGTTGAGAGAAGTGCAATGAAGCTGGTGAAGGGTCTGGAGAACAGGTCTTGTGAGAAGCAGCTGAGAGAAGCTGTGGGGTTGTTGAGCCTGAAGGAAAGTAGGCTGAGAGGAAACCTTCTGGCTCTCTATGACTCCCTGAAAGGAGACTGGAGGCAGGTGGGGGTCAGTCTCTTCTCACAAGTAACAAGCAATAGGACAAGAGGAAATTCACAAGTTCAAAGATTACACTGGATTGGTAGGGACCCTCAAAGGTCATCTGGTCAAACCCTCCTGCAGTCAGCAGGGACACCTCCAACTGGATCAGGCTGCCCAGGGCACATTGTTTGATCTCGAATGTCTCCAGGGACAGGGCCTCAAACACATCCCTGGGCAGCCTGTTCCAGTATTTCACCACTCTCATTGTTAAGAATTTCCTCCTAATGTCCAACCTAACTCTACCCTGCTCCAGTTTCGCACCATTGCTCCTCCTCCTATCACTACAAGAGTTGGGGCTCTGCAGCATGGAGAAGAGAAGGCTTCAAGAAGACCTTGTAGTACCCTTCCAGCATCTAAAGGGGGCCTACAGGAAGGCTGGGGAAGGAGTTTTGACAAGGTCTTGTAATGACAGGACGAGGGGGAATGGGTTTAAATTGGTAGAGGGGAGATTGAAAGTGGATGTTAGGAAGAAGTTCTTTACAGAGAGGGTGGTGAGACACTGGCACAGGTTTCCCAGGGAGGTTGTAGCTGCTCCCTCCCTGGAGGTGTTGAAGGCCAGGTTGGATGAGGCTTTGAGTGGCCTGTTCTGGTGGGAGGTGTCCCTGCCTATGGCACAGGGGATTTGGAACTGGATGAGCTTTGAGGTCCCTTCCAGCCTAAACCATTCTATGATTCTATGATTCTATAACCTGTTCTAGTGGGAGGTGTCCCTGCCTGTGGCAGGGGTTTGGAACTGGGTATCTTTGAGGTCCCTTCCAACCTAAACCATCCTATGATTCTATGATTCTATAACCTGTTCTAGTGGGAGGTGTCCCTGCCTGTGGCAGGGGTTTGGAACTGGGTATCTTTGAGGTCCCTTCCAACCTAAACCATCCTATGATTCTATGATTCTAAACAGTCCTTCTCCAGCCTTCCTGTAGGTCTCCTTCAGATATTAAAATGTAGCTATAAGGTCTCCTTGGAGCCTTCTCTTCTTCAGGCTGAATAGCTCCAATTCTTTCAGCCTTTATTCACAAGAGAAGTGCTCCAGCCCTCTGATCATCTTGGGTGGCCCTCCTCTGGACCTCCAGAGCCAGACACAGTTGGAGGCCCCAGAGCTGGACATAGTACTCCAGGTGAAGCCTCACCAGAACAGAGTGGCAGAATCACCTCTCTTGACCTGCTGGCCACACTTCTTTTGATGCAGTCCATTGCTGGCTCATGTCCAGCTTCTAATCCACCAGCACCTCCCAGTCCTTTTCTGCAGGGCTGCTTTCAATTTCATCATTCCCCAGCCTGCATTGATATCAAGGGTTGCACCAACCTAGGTGCAGGACTTTGCCTAACTGAACCTCAGATTCTCCTCAGCCCACCTCTCCAGGCTGCCCAGATGCCTCTGGATGACACCCATCCTGTCTTTCTTTCAGTCTTCTCAACCACACCACTTAGCTTGGTATCATCTGCAGGCTTACTGATGGTGCACTCAATCCTACTGCCTATATCACTGATGGAGATACTGAGCAGCACTGGTCCCAATACAGACCCTTGAAGGACACCACTTGTCATCCATCTCCACCTGGACACCGACCAACTGATCCTTTGTATGCAATCATCCAACCAATTAATTAGGAACATAGAATCATGGAATCAGTCAGGGCTGGAAGGGACCACAAGGATCAGCCAGTTCCAACCCTCCTGCCATGCCCAGGGATGTCCTACCCTAGATCAGGCTGCCCACAGCCTCATCCAGCCTGGCTGCAAACACCTCCAGGGATGTGGCCCCAAACACCTCCCTGGGCAACCCATTCCGGGCTCTCACCATTCTCATGCTGAACAACTTCCTCCTCACATCCAATCTGAATCTCCCCACCTCCAGCTTTGCTCCATTCCTCATAGTCCTGTCACTCCCTCAGAGCCTCAAAAATCCCTCCTCAGCTGTCTTGTTGTCCCCTTCAGATCCTGGAAGGCCACAAGAAGGTCACCTGGGAGCCTCCTCTTCTCCAGACTCAACAGCCCCAACTCTTTCAGTCTGTCCTCACAGCAGAGGTGCTGCAGCCCTCTGAGAATCCTCATGGCCCTTCTCTGGACACATTCCAGCATGTCCACATCCCTCCTGTCCCAGGGGCTCCAGAACTGGATGCAGTACTCCAGGTGGGGTCTCAGCAGAGCACAGTAGAGGGGGAGAATCACCTCCCTCAACCTTTTGGCCACACTTCTCCTGCTGCAGCCCAGGCTCTGCTTGGCTTTCTGGGCTGCAAGTGCACACTGCTGCCTCATCTTGAGCTTCTCATCCATCAGCACCCCCAAGTCCCTCTCCTCAAGGCTGCTCTCCAGCCACTCACTGCCCAGCCTGGATTTGTGCTTGGGATTGCCTCAACCCCAGTGCAGGACCTTGCACTTGGTCTTGTTGAACCTCCTGAGGTTGGCTTGTGCCCACCTCTGCAGCCTGTCCAGCTCCCTCTGGATGCCATCCCTGCCCTCCAGCCTGGCTGCTGCACCACACAGCTTGGGGTCATCACCAAACTTGCTGAGGCTGCACTCAATGCCTCTCTCCATGGCACCCACAATGATGCTGAACAATACTGGTCCCAGGACTGATCCCTGAGGGACTCTGCTTGTCCCTGGCCTCCACTTGGACATGGAGCCATTGACAGCCACTCTTTGGGTGCAGTCATCAGGCAAGCTCTTTATCCATCGGGTGCTCCATCCATGTTTCACCATCCTGGAGATCAGGATGTGGTGCAGGACAGTGTCAAAGGCTTTGCTCAGGTCCAGGTAAATGACATCAGTTGCTGCCCCTCATCTATTCGTGTTGTACATTAATCTAGTACAGGATTGCCTCAACCCAGGTGCAGGACCTTGCACTTGGCCTTGTTGAATCTCCTGAGGTTGGCTTGTGCCCACCCCTCCAGCCTGCCTGGGTCCCTCTGGCATTGAAAAGAAGCAGAGATGTGGTGCTGATTGACATGGTTTAGCACCAGCCTTGGTAGAGTTAGAGAACGGTTGGGCTTGATTATCTTAAAGGTCTTTCCCAACCAAAACGACTCTGTGATTCTGTTCCCAATCCTTCATTTCCACTGCCTGCCCTGACTTTGTTGGGCATCAGAGTGCTGCAGGCTCAGCACATGTGCCTTGAGAGCAGAGACAGCCCTAATGGTTTGTGATCAGACCTCATGCCAAAGGTGAATCGATGGATTTGTTCTGTTGCACTGAGCTCAATAAATCTCTCGTTTTCGTATCTGTCACTGCTTCACTGCCCAAAAAAAAAAAAAAA
>VWZI01018063.1:17663-34418 GCA_013396835.1 Psilopogon haemacephalus
AAAAAAAGATGGGCTGCTGACTTTGCACCTTTCTGTGCTGCTTTCTGAGACATCACCGTAGCTCTCCCTGACCTGTAGATCTATAGGTCGAGGTTGGCTGTTACCTAAGTTTTTCCCCCCTCTTCCAAATGCTTATTTTTGCGTTTTAACCATCAGTCAATGAACCGTCACTAAATTTCTTCCTTTCATTTGAATCACAGAATAAGTCAGGCTAGAAAAGTCCTTTAAGGTCATTGAGTGCAACTGTTAATTAGCACCTATTGGTAGGAATATTGACGTTCTTCCCTCAAAGAGAGCAAATACACGTCCCACTTTCACAAGAAGATCCTTGCAATCACTTTTTGGTGTCCTTTTACAAGATGCTAACCTGCTCCTTTCTCACAAGCTCTGCTCCACTGCTCTCTCTGAAGAATTACGTCTGTTTTATTTTGAACTCCACTCATTCCGGCCTGATCCACAGTTCATCTGGAACTCACTGCTGTTGATCTTAGAATCATAGAATCATTGAATCATAGAATCATAGACTCATAGATTCATAGAATGAGTCAGGGTTGGAAGGGACCACAAGGATCAGCCAGTTCCAACCCCCCTGCCATGCCCAGGGACACCCTACCCTACATCAGCCTGCCCACAGCCTCTGCCAGCCTGGCTGCAAACACCTCCAGGGATGTGGCCCCTACCACCTCCCTGGGCAACCCATTCCAGCCTCTCACCACTGTCAAGCTGAACAACTTCCTCCTCATGTCCACTCTGAATCTCCCCACCTCCAGCTTTGCTCCATTCCCCCTAATCCTGTCACTACCTGATGTTCATTTCTTCTTTTGCTCTTTATTTTTATTATTAATGGACTCTCAGTCTCACAGCATCACATCCAGCGAGCCTCGCTGGGCAGACAGTTCTGACCCACAGCAGGAGGTCGTGGCTGCTCCCTCCCTGGATGTGTTCAAGGCAAGGCTGGATGAGGTCTTGAGCGACCTGTTCTAGTGGGAGGTGTCCCTGCCTATGGCACAAGGGGGTTGGAACTGGCTGAGCTTTGAGGTCTCTTCCAACCTAAACCATTCTATGATTCTATGACCTGTTCTAGTGGGAGGTGTCCCTGCCTATGGCACAAGGGGGTTGGAACTGGCTGAGCTTTGAGGTCTCTTCCAACCTAAACCATTCTATGATTCTATGACCTGTTCTAGTGGGAGGTGTCCCTGCCTATGGCACAAGGGGGTTGGAACTGGCTGAGCTTTGAGGTCTCTTCCAACCTAAACCATTCTATGAGTCTGTACAGACATCAATATGGGTTCCTTCTGTAATAAATGAGCCCGAGGTTTTATTTCCAGAGCTCCTTTCTTTTATTGGATAGCAAGCAAAACAGCGCTGGGTGCAGCGGGTTTTTGTTTTTTTTTTTCACTCCACGCTGCACACCACAAACGAAGCTACACACATTTTTATTACATGTTCCTAATGCGTATGCAAATAATTTCCTAATACCTATTCAAACAGTGTTTAAGATCGTTAAGTGGTCCTCAGGAGGGTTGTCTTACACGTGCGTGTTGGTGCTTGGGGGCCCTCCGTACCCCTCTGGTGGTCCCTTGGATGAAGTAAGGAGTCATCCTCCAAGCGTCCTTTGGGTGAACTTGGCTAAGGAGTCCGTGCAGTCCTTTACTCCACACAATTAGTCCTTGTTGAGCAGCTGTAGCATCCTTGGTAGAGGAATTTGTAGGACCCTTTAATTTATGTCTAGGCAGAGTGTCCCTTCTCAGTGAGCTTCTTGGTTTTGCTTGGTTTTCTTGGGCAATGGTACAGCCACAGCACATCCCAGCGAGTGCCTTCAATCTACTTAAACACTTTTTCCTAGCTCTTTGCTAATTTTATATTGACACGAATGAATGCTTTTTACCACAGGAGGTGTCCCTGCCTATGGCACAGAGGGGTTGGAACAGGATGATCGTTGAGCTCCCTTCCAACCTAAACCATTCCGTGAATCTGTACGGACATCAATATGGGTTCCTTCCAGAAGCCAGGCACGGACACATCTACCCAAGTGTATCCGCACGGCCACCTCCGTGACCCACTCACACCCCGTGCCCGGCAACAGCGCCGAGAGACCCGGACAGCGCCGGCGGACAGCAGCCTGCCCCCCCGCCTCGGAGCCCTGAGCCACGGAGGCTATAAAGGCCAAGCCGCAGCGGCACCGCCCGCCATGGCCTTGCGCTGAGGGGAGGGTGGTGACGCCCCATACTTTGGACCCTCCTCGCTTCCCGTCCGCCTGAGGGGAGCGACCGGCGGAGAGCCGCAGCCGCTCCCGGAGGAGGCGGTGGCGGGACGCGAACACTCAGACAGGAGAGCTGCTTCCTCCTCCTCCTCCTAAGATGGCGGCAGACTCCGCGGAGCAGTTCTGCGTGGCCGAGGAGCGGAGCGGCCACTGCGCCGTGGTGGACGGAAACTTTCTCTACGTGTGGGGGGGATACGTGGTAAGGCGGAAGGAGGCGGCTGGAGGGCGCTGGGGGCGAGCGGGAGAGGGAAGCCGAGGGGGGTGGGGTGTAAAGGGAGGGGGTGNAGCCTAAGGAGCTGCGGGGCAAGGGAGTAGCGAAGCGAAGCGGCGAAGGCTGTCGCGCTGCCCGGCCTTAGCCCCTTGGCCCCCGGCCGCCCCCTCAGCCGGCGCAGCTCCTCGGCGGCCGCCAGCGGAGCTCTGTTTACCTCAGCGCGGCCGCTGATTGGCTGCCGCTGCAGCGCGCCCCCCAGGGGCGGGAGCTTTAAATGGCGGCGGCGGCGCCAGCGCCGGCCCTGAGGGGAAGGGCGCTAAGGTAAAAAGGTTTCGCCGTGGTTGTTTTGGCTGTTTGTCTGACCGTGGATGGCCCTGCGCTGCCTGCTGCTACGTTTTCAGCTGCGTCCATCACGGGGGAAGAGCTGGTGGAGCCTGTTGGCTTTTGCTTCCCTACGGAAGTGTGGTTATTTTCTGCTCTGAAAAGGCTTCTCTTGTCTCATTTCCTCTGCGGGGTGACAAATGTAATTCGTAGCTGTGACTTTCCGGTGTGTAATTCGTGTTTTTCGTTCCGAGTTCCCCGCATTTTTTTGCTTATTAGTAGTTGCGTGGTATGTACGGTGCGTTTTCCTCCCTCGGAAGCAATTCTCTCACTTCAGAAACACGCTGGTGAGAGACTAAAACCATCTCAGTTTTGGGTTGGTTTTTTTTTTTCCCCCCATCGAAAGATCAGTTTTGCCCTAAATAAATCCTCACGACCCTTAGCTGTGAGCAAATTCGATCCAAAAGAGCTATGCATGATACTCACTTCGGGGTGGTTGGACCAGATGAGCTTTAAAGGTCTTTTCCAACCCAAACCCTTCTGTAATACTCGAGCAAGTTCGTTTCACCCACAGTGTCTGTGCTCTTCGGCCCTAAAACATGGAAGGGTTTGTGCTTGGTATTTATCTTACTTAAGTCAAAACCATGCTTGTATTAATACATTTCATATTCTAGCTGTATTTTTCATGGGCTGAGGCAAACTTCCAAAGGTGCAAAGCCTTGTCCTGCTGTGCTGAAGTAAAGAATTCTAACTGGGGGCTCCTGGAATTAAATTTTGAGCTCAGTTTTAAGTGCAGTAGCAGAGGGGAGGACATGGGTTCAAATTGGCAGAGGGGAGATTTGAACGGGATGTTAGGAAGAAATTCTTCACAGTGAGGGTGGTGAGGCACTGGCACAGGTTGCCCAGGGAGGTTGTAGCTGCTTCCTCCCTGGATGTGTTCAAGGCCAGGTTGGATGAGGTCTTGAGCGACCTGATGTAGTGGGAGGTGTCCCTGCCTATGGCACAGGGGGGTTGGAACTGGATGATCTTTGAGGTCTCTTCCAACCTAAACCATTCTGTGATTCTATGATTTCTAAGGCACCTACGTGCTACTGGGTAGGTGTTTCTTGCTTTTTCCTATAGCACACTGTAGTTTAGTTTCTGGAAATTCAAGTGGCTGGATTTTGGTGTGGGTTTGTTTGGGGTTTTTTTTAGGGATTTGATTTGTTTTTCTGTTGTGGATTTTTGTCGTCCTTGGGATTTTGTTTGGTTTGGACTGAAACCGTTGGAACTAGATGGTCCTGCTTTACTGAAGTAAGAATTCTAGTTGGGGGCTCCTGGAATTAAATTTTGAGCTCAGTTTTAAGTGCAGTAGCAGAGGGGAGGACATTTCTAAGGCACTTGCATGCTACTTGAATAGGTGTTTCTTGTTTTTTCCTATAGCACACTGTAGTTTAGTTTCTGGAAATTCAAGTGGCTGGATTTTGGTGTGGGTTTGTTTGGTTTATTTTTTTTTTAGGGGGTTTGGTTAGTTTTTCTGTTATTGTGGATTTTTGTTGTTATTGTTGGGGTTTTTGTTTGGTTTGGACTGCAACCGTTGGAACTAGATGGAGCAGGGCAGCTGGTGGCATTTGAAGAGTTGCTTTTGCCCTGAGCTGGATTTCGTTTGCCTTGGCAAGGCTTGTGCTGCCGAAATGTCCAAAATGCAAACAGATGTTGTGTGCTGAAAACACAAACTGTGAGCTGTGTAGGAAGCAAGGTAAGAGGATTTCACTGGCTGGGTTACCGTGGCAGGTCCAGGCTTGCCCACACAGCCAACCATAACGAAAAGGAGGAAAACTTCAGGAGGTTGTCAACTGTTGCTACAGCTTTGCTTCCCTTTGGGAGTCACTAGGTAGGTAGTGGTTGTTTATTTTTTTTTCATGACTACAAGTCATGCAAGGATTTGAATGTTTGTATGTATGTGGTGTCAAGTAATTAGCCACCTGTAGCATAAGCATGTCATTAAATGTGACTCATTAGGAATATCCAGGAAGATGAAGTGTCTTTACCTGGCCTTAAACTCCCTGAGACTCTAAATAAATATTCACCCCCTGATTCACTGCAAATGCTTAGGAGTCCTGAAGTGCTTTGGGTCTTCGGAAGCTGAGGTGGGGCAGGGTTTGCAGAGCTTTTGTTAAGAAAAAAAAAAAGCAGCCTGGGTTCATCCGTAGAGGCAGACTGTTAGATTTAGCAGATGAACTTTGCAGACATTTCTGGTAGTGGTACAGATCTACGGAGAGCGTTCTGAAAGTTGTTGTTGCTCTTTAAGCAGCTCTTGAAACGGGGAAATAATCTTTGCTTCCGCATGTTGAGGGTGGACCGTTGCCCAGCTAACTTATTTTTGGCATCAGCCTATTTGCTCAGCCCTAGCCCTGGGGCAAGCCCTCGACCTCTTGACTGCTGGTGTGTGCAGTTCTGGAGCCCCCAGCACAAGAAGGACATGGAACTGTTGGAGAGAGTCTAGAGGAGGGCCACAAAGATGATCAGAGGGCTGGAGCACCTCTGCTATGAGGACAAGCTGAGAGAGTTGGGACTTTTCAGCCTGGAGAAGAGAAGGCTTTGAGGAGAACTTACAGTAACCTTCCAGTATCTGAGAGGGGCCTACAGGAGGGCTGGGGAGGGACTGTTCACAAGGTCTTGTAATGACAGGACAAGGGAAAATGGGTTCAAACTGGCAGAGGGGAGATTTGAACGGGATGTTAGGAAGAAATTCTTCACAGTGAGGGTGGTGAGGCACTGGCACAGGTTGCCCAGGGAGGTTGTGTCTGCTCCCTCCCTGGATGTGTTCAAGGCCAGGCTGGATGAGGTCTTGAGCGACCTGATGTAGTGGGAGGTGTCCCTGCCTATGGCACAGAAGGGTTGGAACTGGCTGAGCTTTGAGGTCTCTTCCAACCTAAACCATTCTATTCCATGTATCAATGTTAAGTTGAGTAAACTTTCTGCTCTTTGAAAGCTACAAAGTGTGTAGCAGCAGAGCCTGCCTCATGGAAGGTGCTTGGCAGGATGAACTGTACCGAATCATAGAATGGTTTAGGTTGGAAGAGACCTCAAAGCTCATCCAGTTCCAATCCCCTGTGCCACAAGCAGGGACACCTCCCACTAGAACAGGTTGCTCAAGACCTCATCCAACCTGGCCTTGAACACCTTCAGGGAGGGAGCAGACACAACCTCCCTGGGCAACCTGTGCCAGTGTCTCACCACCCTCACTGCAAACAACTTCCTCCTAACATCCCGTTTAAATCTCCCCTCTGCCACTTTAAACCCATTCCTCCTCATCCTGTCATTACAAGTTCTTGTCAATAGTCCCTTCCCAGCCCTCCTCTAGCCCCCATTCAGATATTGGAAGGCTGCTATAAGGTCTCCTGGAAGCCTTCTCTTCTCCAGGCTGCAGAGCCCCAACTCTCTCAGCCTGTCTTCATAGTAGAGCTGCTGCAGCTCTATGATCATCTTGGTGGCCCTCCTCTGGACTCAGTATGTAGTGTGTAATGCCTGACTGGCACCTTCCAAAGTGAGAAGGTAACAATGAAATATATTAAAGGCAAGACATCCACATCAGTGATGAAATTGTTCATATTAAAATAGCGATTTAAAAAATATAACTTATTTTCCTCACATTCATTTAATTTTCATCTTTTTATTTACTGTCTCTGGCTGCTTATTTCCTGCAGCCCCACCCCCTCCCATTCTTTAATTTCTAATGCAAAGACAACAATTATGGTGTAATTGTTACTCAGTGCTGCAGCTGCATTCTCTTGAGCTTCCTTCTTCTGTTATTTATTTTTTAATTCATCGTTATTTTCCTTGCTTGACCTCTGTTTGGGAGCCTTTGTAGTTCTGTTTTCCACAGAGGAATTAATTCTCTCATTCATGTTAGGGCATAGATGAATCAATTTTGTAGCTGACCTTCCTGCACCTGGATCGCTGCAATCCCAAGCACAGCTCCAGGCTGGGTGATGAGTGGCTGGAGAGCAGCTCTGAGGAAAAGGACCTGGGGGTGTGGGTGGATGAGAAGCTCAACATGAGCCAACAGTGTGCACACACAGCCCAGACAGCAACTGTGTGCTGGGCTGCATTAAGAGAGGCATTACCAGCAGGGCAAGGGAGGGGATTCTGCCCCCTTACTCTGCTCTCATCAGACCCCACCTGGAGTACTGTGTGGAGTTCTGGAGCCCCCAGCACAGGAAGGACATGGAACTGCTGGAGAGAGTCCAGAGGGGGGCCACAAAGATGATCAGAGGGCTGCAGCACCTCTGCTCTGAGGACAGGCTGAGAGAGTTGGGGCTTTTCAGCCTGGAGAAGAGAAGGCTTCCAGGAGACCTTATAGTAACCTTCCAGTATTTGAAGGGGGCCTACAGGAAGGCTGGGGAGAGACTATTGACAAGGTCTTGTAATGCCAGGACAAGGGGGAATGGGTTCAAACTGGCAGAGGGGAGATTTAAATAGGATGTTAGAAGGAAGTTCTTCACAGTGAGGGTGGCATGACACTGGAACAGGTTGCCCAGGGAGGTTGTGGCTGCACCCTTCCTGGAGGTGTTGAAGGCCAGGTTGGATGAGGCCTTGAACGACCTGTTCTAGTGGGAGGTGTCCCTGCCTATGGCACAGGGGGGTTGGAACTGGATGAGCTTTGAGGTCACTTCCAACCTAAACCATTCTATGATCATATTCTTCAAAAATCTTCCCTTCTGTCACTTCATGTAACTGAAAAGCACAAAAGGGAAGGTTGCTTTTTTTTTTTCCCCTCTATATTTTTACATTATGCCCAGTATTGCCTCCTAATTACAAGTATCTCCCAAAATAAACAGACAGTAATGAGTTTCAATTTGGGAGCTTCAAATCTGGTCTGGCTTATGCTGTTACACATCTTTCTTGGCAAAACCTGAAGTTGGTCAATCTGTGCCTTGAAGGAGTCAGCCTGAGTAATTAAGTTGCTTGTTTTTAAAACTAGTACCATTTTTTTTTTGGGGGGGTAAACTTTCTATTGAGTTTCAGCTGCCTACACAGTGTGGTAAAGTTACTCTCTCTGGAAAAGATAAAAAGGGGTTGTGGAATGAGGAGAAAAAAAACCAAACCCTTTCAGATGAGGGAGAACTCTCTTTTCCTTAGAGATACAAAAAAGCCTCAGAGAACAGCACTAGTATTTTAATGCTCTGTATTTACAGAATCAGAATCTTTAAGGTTGGAAAAGGCCTCCAAGATCTAGTACAGCCACTTAACTCATTATTGCCAAGTCCAAACCATGCCCCTCAGCAGTGCTACATCTACAGGTCCTTCAAATCCGTCCTGAAACAGGGATTCCACCACTTCCTTGGTTGGCCTCTGCTAGAGCTTGACAACCCTTTACAAGTTGGCTTGTTGAAATGTAATATTAAATGTAATATATGAAATTTAATGCTGACTATGATGTAGAAACATTCCTCTCCTGACCTCCAGTAGACCAAACGTAGCTTTTTCTAGTCTTCACACCTGGAAATGAGTTATTAAAGGTGGTATAAACAATCCATGAAGCTCAATGACTTCAGGAAACAGCTAGCATGGTGTTTTTAAGAGCTGCCAAAAATAAACCCAAACTTTTATTTTCATAGAATGGTTAGGTTGGAAGGGGCCTTAAAGCTCATCCAGTTCCAATCCCCTACCATAGGCAGGGACACCTCCCACTAGAACAGGTCATGGACTCATAGAATGGTTTAGGTTGGAAGGGACCTCAAAGATATCCAGTTTCAACCCCCTGCCATAGGCAGGGACACCTCCCACTAGAACAGGTCGTAGAATCATAGAATGGTTTAGGTTGGAAGGGAGCTCAAAGCTCAACCAGTTCCAACCCCCTGCCACAGGCAGGGTCACCTCCCACTAGAACAGGTCACTCCAGGCCTCATCCAACTTGGCCTTGAACACCTCCAGGGAAGGAGCAGCCACAGCCTCCCTGGCCAACCTGTGCCAGTGTCTCACCACCCTCACTGCAAAAAACTTCCTCCTAACATCCTGTTTCAATATCCCCTCTTCCAGTTTAAACCCATTCCCCCTTGTCCTGTCATAACAAGGCCTTGTGTATAGTCCCTCCCCAGCCCTCCTATAGGCCTCCTTCAGATACTGGAAGGCTTTCTTCACCTTCTAGGGTAAAATGTCAAACATGAGCATTATTGAGCTGCATGTTTAAAACTGTGGCCCATCAGAGCAATAACGTTGGGGTGTGATTTGTGCTGTGGTAGCTCCATCTCCATAAGTTTATTCTGTGTTGCTAAGGAACTTGATTTGGTATTTCATTTTAATGATGTAGAATTGACTTAAGAGTTGCAAAATTTTTTTTTTTCTTTTGTTTCAGTCAATTGAAGAAAATGAAGTTTATCTGCCTAACGATGAGCTCTGGATCTATGAAATGGATAGTGGGCTCTGGTGAGTTACTTAATTTCTATTTAAGATATTAAAGTTGGTCTTTGCATAGATTGGTTAGCTGCAGTTAAGTCATGTTCCCTGCACTTAAAATAATGGATGTTTAATGTAAAGGCATATGCACTTGCATATTAACTGTAGGTAGCACATGTATTCCTTAAGTATAATTGTGAGGGGGTCTATGAATCAAGAGCATGTTTGAAGTGGTCAAATGTGATGGTTTGGGAGTTATTCACACCCCCCCCACTTTTGAAATCACCCAGACTAGACTCAGCTGGCTGGAAGTTAATGAATGATGCTTTATGTTCACAGCTTAGCACAATAGACAATCAGATATTTGCACTATATTACAAATATTTACAGCTATATACAGTAAAAAGGTGATAGAGAAACACCACAGCCTTCCCAGAGATCAGAGTCCCCAAGAGGGGTTCCCTCAGCCAGCTGGAAGTTAAGGAATGAAGCTTTCTATTCACAGCTTAGCACAATAGACAATCAGATATTTGCACTATATTACAAATATTTACAGCTATATACAGTAAAAAGGTGATAGAGAAACACCACAGCCTTCCCAGAGATCAGAGTCCCCAAGAGGGGTTCCCTCAGCCAGCTGGAAGTTAAGGAATGAAGCTTGATATTTACAGCCTAGCACAACAGACAAGCAGGTATTTACAATATATTACAAATATTTACAACTATATACAGTAAAAAGGTGATAGAGAAACACCACAGCCCTCCCAGAGATCAGAGTATCCAAGAAGGGTTCCCTCAGCTGGCTGGAAGTTAAGGAATGAAGCTTTCCATTCACAGCTTAGCACAATAGACAAGCAGATATTTACAATACAGTACAAATATTTACAGCTATATACAGTAAAAAGGTAATACAGAAACACCACAGCCCTCCCAGAGATCAGATTCCCCAAGAAGGGGTCCCAACCACCCTTCCACCTTCCCCCCACTACCCAGTCTTATCCCAGTATCTGCCTTATCTGCCAGGTAAACAGGGAAGATTGGCTGGAGTAGGGGGCGGGTTAGAAGCAGGAATTGATTAGTTATGTTACACAAATCCAGCTGGAAGGCAGGGGAAGGGAGAGACCAACAGCCCAGAGCTCAGACCTGAGCAGCTCTGCCTTATCTGTGTTTGGGTTCTTATTTTTGTATTGGTCAGCAAGCCTATGAGTGGAGTAGACATCACCAATATTTTCCTTTCTCATCTAATTTCTCTTATTAAAATATTCCAATTGTCCTCAAACCAGCTCATGAACTTAAAGCTCCATGTTGATAAAAAGTGCACTTTATTTGGACTTAGTTCTCCATCCATTAATTCTTGCATTAAAAGGAATGTTGATACACTGGATATTTGAGTTTCTTGCTCTATTTACAGTGCTTCTGTTTTGTCTAAAACTTGTTTGTGTTCTGAGTGTATAAATAATTTGCTTAAATAAACTGGAATCACATTTTATGGTCATTGTGTTAGATATTGTATGTGGGAGATAAATGCCTGGTTTTACTTTTTTTTTTTTTTTTCAGTGGTTTCCTTTAAAACCCCTTTCATTCAGCCTGGTAAAATAGTATCTTTTTGAGCTTAGATGTGCTTTCTGCCAGCTTTCCCTCTAGTCTCCCACCTGTTTATCTATTTCTTGCTTACTCGTGTTGAAACCAACAATTTGGAGAGGAAAGGAGAGGAGAGTTAGATCAGGAAGATGTTGTACAGGATGGATGGTGGCACACAGAGAGTGGTGATCAAGGGCACAATGTCCACCTGGAGACCAGTGACAAGTGGCATCCCTCGGGGGTCAGTGATGGCACCAGTGCTGCTGAACATCTTTGTCAGTGACATGGACAGAGGAATCGAGTGCACCCTCAGCAAGTTTGCAGATGGCACCAAGCTGTGTGGCACAGTTGACTTGCTGGAGGGCAGGGATCCATCCAGAGGGACCTGGACAGGCTGGAGAGGTGTGCCCAGGCTAACCTCATGAAATTCAACAAGGCCAAGTGTAAGGTCCTGCACCTGGGTCGCTGCAATTCCAAGCACAACTCCAGGCTGGGTGGGGAATGACTGGAGAGCAGCTCTGAGGAAAAGGACCTGGGAGTCTGGGTGGATGAGAAGCTCAACATGAGCCAACAGTGTGCATACACAGCCCAGACAGCAACTGTGTGCTGGGCTGCATTAAGAGAGGCATTANATGATCAGAGGGCTGGAGCAGCTCTGCTATGAGGACAGGCTGAGAGAGTTGGGGCTTTTCAGCCTGGAGAAGAGAAGGCTTCCAGGAGACCTTATAGTGGCCGTCCAGTATCTGAAGGGGGCCTACAGGAGGGCTGGGGAGGGACTGTTCACAAGGTCTTGTAATGACAGGACAATGGGTTCAAACTGGCAGAGGGGATATTTGAACAGGATGTTAGGAAGAAATTTTTCACAGTGAGGGTGGTGAGACACTGGCACAGGTTGCCCAGGGAGGTTGTGTCTGCTCCCTCCCTGGATGTGTTCAAAGCCAGGATGGATGAGGTCTTGAGTGTCCTGATCTAGTGGGAGGTGTCCCTGCCTATGGCACAGGGGGGTTGGAACTGGATGATCTTTGAGGCCTCTTCCAACCTGAACCATTCTATGATTCTATGGATGAAGTTCCACACCTGTGGAGTCAAGACACCCATTGGGAAAACAGCAGTTTTCCTATGGGTAGCTGCAGAGTTTTAGCAAATCATTCTTTTTTATAGGATGATACCCTCCCTGAGACTGTTTAGCTGCCTTTTTTTGGAGGGGAAGGGCTTGGCTAAAGCAACTTCATACTCTTGCTTTTCACCTCTGGTGACCCTGTGTTGGTTGTGCTGGTACAGCTGTTTATGTGGTCACCTAGGAAATTGGATCAGGAAAGTGATCTGGGTTAAATAAATATAACTCTTTTTTTTTTTTTTTTCCCAGGGTTTTTTTTAACCTGGATCCATTCTGGCTCTTTTTCAGTCTACAGTACAAATAGTTGTGCACATAGAGCCCAGTGCACAGGAATGAGCAGAATGAGAGAGTGTGAGCAGAGAAGGGGAAGGAGGGCTGGCCTGGGGCAGTTTGTCTGCCAGACCAAAGACATTTAGAAGCAGTGCCCTGGGCACTAAATGGTTAGTGAGCACCATTTCCTGCAGGCTAGGTTACAGGTGCATCATTCACATAGAATCATAGAATGGTTTAGGTTGGAAGTGACCTCAAAGCTCAGCCAGTTCCAACCCCCCCTGTGCCATGGGCAGGGACACCTCCCACTAGGTCAGGACGCTCAAGACCTCATCCAACCTGGCCTTGAACACTTCCAGGGAGGGAGCAGCCGCAACCTCCCTGGGCAGCCTGTGCCAATGTCTCACTACTGGCACTGTGAAGAACTTCCTCCTAACATCCCATTTAAATCTCCCCTCTGCCAGTTTGAACCCATTCCTCCTTGCCCTGTCATTACAAGACCTTGTGAACAGTCCCTCCCCAGCCCCGCTGTAGGCCCCCTTCAGACACTGGAAGGTTACTATAAGGTGTCCTTGAAGCCTTCTCTTCTCCAGGCTGAAAAGCCCCAGCTGTTTCAGCCTGTCCTTTTTAATATGCTGCATCACCACATCTGGTGATGCAGCACATTAAAAATCTTTGCCTCCTAATGGGTGCCTCAAGTTCTTTCAGGCTGGGGTAATGGCACGCATCAGGTCTCATATCACCCACTACAACTACCTCAAAGGCTGTCTGAGCCAGTTTGAGGTTGGTATACATGCAACAAGTGCTGGGCTAAGAGGAAATAGCCTCAAGTTGTGCCGAGGGAGGTTCAGGAGGGATATCAGGAAAAATTTCCTCACAGCAAGGGTTTTCAGGCATTGGAACAGGCTGCCCAGGGAGGTGATGGAGTCACCATTCCTGGAGGAATTTAAAGGACAGAAGGTGGTTCCCAGGAATATTTGGGGGGAAGACTAAAGCTGCAGTAGGATAATTTGTGTTCTAAGCTCTCACCCTTGTGTTAAGGGATAAGACTCAGTACTGAAAACCCTCCATTCTAACATCTTTGAGAGTGGAAGTTAGGAGGCTTCAAGCAACCTGGTCTAGTGGAAAGTGTCCCTGCCCATGGTGCAAGGGATGCTGAGACAAGATGATCTTGAGCGACCTGTTCTAGTGGGAGGTGTCCCTGCCTATGGCAGGGGGTTGGAACTGGATGAGCTTTAAGGTCCCTTCCAACCTAAACCATTCTATGATCTTCAAGATCCCTTCCAACCCAACCCATTCTATGACATGTGGATGTGGTGCTGAGGGACATAGTTTAGTGGTCGCAGCTTAGCAGTAGTGGTGGGATTGTGAGCTCTAGGCAAGTGGTTGGACTTGATGCTCTCAGCCTCTATGGTTCTGTGACAGCAATCTGTAAGCTAATGGTCTGGAGTGAAAGTGAAGGCTGAGATCTCACACACTTGTAGTTTATTTGTCATCTTTGCATAAACTGGACTTGCCTCATTCTTTGATCTCAAAGGTCTCTTTCAACCTCAATGGTTCTGTGATTCTGTGGGACATCAACAAGGTCAGGTTGCTCAGAGCCTGATTGATGCTTAAGGTCTTCTAATATGGGCTTCACCTTCAAACAAACCAAAATGCTCCATGTACACATGCACACTACTCACCTCAAAGTCCACAGGATCCTGACTTCATATCTCAGCTAGAATTTGTAGGGCTAGTTCTGACCACAACTATTTTTACCTGTAAAAAAATATTTTTCTCTTTGGGCTGGGCTTGTTACTTTGGACAGAACAACTTTATGTGATTCAATGTCTGTGCTGAATTGCAGGACAATGCACCTGATGGAAGGAGAGTTGCCCACCTCCATGTCAGGAAGCTGTGGGGCAAGCATTAATGGGAAGCTGTACATTTTTGGTGGATTTGATGATAAAGGATACAGTAATCGGGTATTGTATTCTTCCTTTCCGTGACATCTTGTATTTGGATGGGGAAAAAAAAATGCTGATTTTACTGCTTGGTCTGGTGTGCTTTGCCTTGGAATTGAGAGAAAAATACAAGGAAAGCAGAAAAGTGTACTTCTAAACTGAGGAAAAAACCTTTATTGCTTTAATATTCACTTCTATATACTTTGGGAGGGTTTGTTTTTTTTCCACCAAACATTGCTCTAGAATAATTTCACTACTTGAAACCTTCTGTATTGATTTCTGAAAGCTCCCAGGGCTTTCTCCAGTTGCCTCCCCCCCACTAAACATTTTGATATCTAGAATTGAAATTTAGCTTAGAATATCACTTTTACTCCTTGATAGTGGTTATCTTTCTTGTACAATCAGGTAATAATTAAAACTAAATTAGTGCTGCCTGTTTTCCTTGTAACTGAAGCTTGGAGCAGCTGAGCAGATGAAATGAGCTGTTTTATCACTTAGTGTGAGTGAAGTCAGAGCTCAGTCCTGACTAGAAAATAACCAAGATGGAGCCTATGATCAAATTTGGTACTTGGCTTGCAAGCCTTGCTGAGTTTTGCACAGCTACCTGGTTAGTTTAGGCCAGTAGAATTGAACCAGGAGCTATTTGTCTTGCAAATGTTCTTGGCAAGACTTCATCTGACTCTAGAAGGAGCAGGCTCTTCAGCCTCTTCACCCTGGTGGACAACAGGATGGCCATGAGCCATCAATGTACCTTTGTGTCCAAGAAGGCCAATGTCATCCTGGGTGCACTAAGAGTGTGGCAGGCAGGTTGAGGGAGGTTCTCTTCCCTCTCTACTCTGCCCTGGTGAGGCCACAGCTGAAGTACTGTGTCCAGTTCTAGGCTTCCCAGTTCAACAAGGACAGGGACTTGCTGGGGAGAGTACCGTGAAGAGCTGCAAAGATGCTGAGGAGACCAGAACATCTCTCTTAGGAGGAAAGACTGAAAGATTTCGGGGGGATTTAGTCTAGAAAAGAGCAGACTGAGGGAGGTTCTCATCAATGCTGATCAATATATAAAGGGTGGCTGTCAGGAGGATGGGACCAGTCTTTCTTTAAGTGACAGGACAAGGGTCAGAAACTGGAACATGAAGAAGCTAAATCTAAATGTGAGAAGGAGCTTCCTTTAATATAAGAGTGATGGAGCATGGGAGCAGGCTGCCCAGAGAGGTAGTGCAGTCTCCACCTCCAAGAGACAAGAGAGAAGAAAGATTTATTTATTTATTTATTGATGAGGAAGGTTGTGAGACCCTGGCCCAGGTTGCCCAGAGGTGGGCATTCAAAAGTCATCTGGACGTGCTCCTGTGTGACCTTCTCTAGGTGAATCTGCCTCAGCAGGGGCGGGTGGGGCTTGGTCTCCAGAGGGTCCCTTCCAACCCCTACCATTCTCCCACTTGAACTGGCTTCTTGTGGTGTGTCAGACCCTTCCTATATATTGCTACATATTGTAAAGAAGATCACTGTTCCTTTAGATTTGGTTGTGGTGTGGGGTTTGGGTGTTTTTATTCAAATGAAGTAGTGAATTTTGGGGGGTGGGGAGTGATTTGTGCTGGATTCTTCACCAAGGCTCACACTGAAAATCTTGATGTTATTTTTTTTTTCCCCCTCTTTTAAGCTGTATTATGTTAACTTGCGAACAAAAAATGGAACCTACAGGTGGAAAAAAATCACCAATTTTAAAGGTCAACCTCCTACCCCACGTGACAAGCTTTCCTGCTGGGTGTACAAGGACAGGTAACATATTCAGAATCTTTAATGTCTGTTAATTTAGTTGCAGAGAGAGAGGGCTACAAAGTGAAGAGCACAGAAGCCTGGGGGTCGGGAAACTCTAAAAATGAGCTTGACTTTGCTGTGGGATTTTGTCTCTCCTAACAACTTTCTGCCAGAGTTTTCTCACACGTGAGCTGAATTTGCTAGTGAGCAGAAACCCACCTTAGGAAGAGGTTGAGAAATTCAGTGGAAGTTTGTGGAATGCTTTGAGTCTTTAGGTAAAGATCATTTGCCTATGACTTACGGTTTTAATGTTGACATGTTAAAAACTCAACATAAAAATGACCCTTTTTTTTTTTTTTGCTCTGTTATTTGAGAGTTATCACCTGCAATAAAAGAGCTGGAGGTTGAAATTCTTCTTGTGAGCAGACAAAAAAAGGAGCTGGGAAAACTGCAGCATCAGAAAGAACGATAGTAGTAATAAAATCTCATAAAGGACTAAAAAGGGGAGATCCAGAGAAGAGAGAAAAAAGATTTATTTATTTATTTGTGATGCTGAGGGTTGTGAAACCTTGGCCCAGGTTGCCCAGAGGTGGCAGATTCCCCATTGCTGGAACCATTCCAGCTCACGTTGTTTGGGGCTCTAAGCAACCTGCTCTAGTTGCAGATCTCCCTGCTGAGTGCAGGGTGCTTGAACTAAAAGGTCCCTCCCAACCCAGTCTGCATCTCTAATTGCATAAAATGAACACCAAAATGTAAATGATTTATCTATTTCTGGACCCCAGAAATCAATCTCTTTAAGCAAAGAGATTTTGCTTAAACCATATAATTCCTCTCAGTACTATATCTTGGGTTTGTAAAGCTGTTAATACAAGATGTGGTGGTTTAGCAGTTCCCCGCCCCCCCCCCCCCCCCCCCC
>VWZI01018063.1:34447-44991 GCA_013396835.1 Psilopogon haemacephalus
TTTACAGATATATACCATAAAAAGGTCATACAGAAACACCACAGTCCTCCCAGAGATCTAAATCCCTAAGAGAGGTTTCTAACCACCCCTACCACCTTCCCCCCACTACCCAATCTTATCTCACCATCTGTTTATGCAGCAGATAGGTGGAGGTAGATGGGCCAGGGCGGGGATTAGCAACAGGAAAGAAGTTAGTGGAATTATTCAGATTCAGCTATGAAAGGAGAAAGCCATACAGGAGCAGCCACAGCCCAGAGTGATCTGAAACAGTCTCATTTATCTGTATTTGGGTTACAACTCTTAAACAATTTTTTTTTCTTTCTCAGTAGAGCTGTGCGTGAAGTAACATTGTCTGTGGGGTTTTGTTTGTTTGTTTTTTTCTCTCAGCCTATAGTCTAATTTCTCCTTCAAATCCTCCAATTAGTTCAAACCAGCACAGAAATGAACACCAAAATGTAAATGATTTATCTATTTCTGGACCCCATCTAAAGAGATTTTGCCTAAACCATATAATTCCTCTCAGTACTATATCTTGGGTTTTAAAGCTGTTAATACAAGATATGGTGGTTTAGCAGTTCCCTGCTCCCCTTACACTTTGAAATAACCCAGACTAGGACTCAGTTGGCTGGAAGTTAAGGAATGAAGCTCTATATTTACAGCAATGCACAATATACAAGCAAATATTTGCAATGTATAACAGATATTTACAGATGTATACAGTTAAAAAGGTAATACAGAAACACCACAGCCCTCCCAGAGATCTAAATCCCTAAGAGGGGTTTCTAACCACCCCTACCACCTTTCCCCCCTTCTCCAATCTTATCTCACCATCTGTTTATGCAGCAGATAGGTGAAGGTAGATGGGCCAGGGGGGGATTAGCAACAGGAAAGAAGTTAATGGAATTATTCAGATTCAGCTACAAAAGGAGAAAGCAATACAGGAGCAGCCACAACCCAGAACAGTCTGAAACCATCTCATTTATCTATATTTGGGTTACAACTCTTAAACAATTTTTTTTTCTTTCTCAGTAGAGCTATGAGTGAAGTAGCATCATCTGGGTTTTTTATTTTTTTGTCAGCCTGTAGTCTAATTTCTCATTCAAGTCCCTCCAATTAGTTCAAACCAGCACAAAAATGAACACCAAAATGTAAATGATTTATCTATTTCTGGACCCCATCTAAAGAGATTTTGCCTAAACCATATAATTCCTCTCAGTACTATATCTTGGGTTAGTAAAGCTGTTAATACAAGATTATTAAACCCCATTTGGAGCATCACTTAATCCTCATACTGAGAACATCTTAGGTGGCAGAGTGTAGCCTTTCCTTTTAAGAAGTGCTTGGGGACAAGCTGTGAAGTGCAGATGAAGATGTCTTGGTCTGTTGCACAGAGTGCTCAGTAACTGGTTCTTCCCTAGGAGTGTCAGTCTGAAATGATCTTCACCATCCCATCATTTCCTAAATTGCTACTTCCCAAGATCACTAAATCATACCCAATATCCTCGAATGTTGAAGTTAAAACAACACTTCAGGGAGCATTACTCCTGGATGGCCATGTTGTGAATGGAATTATAGGCTGGAAAGGTGGAACAGTACTCACCATGAGATATGCTCCACAGTGCTTATTTGAGAGAACCTTTGTAAGCCAGAGGAAAACTTTCTGGTTCACAGGCAGCCTTTTGAGAATCCTCCTTCTGAGAAGATGCTTGGATGGGTGGAGGCTTCACTGGATAAAAAATGGGCAGGATGGCCAGGCCCACAAAGTGGTGAGGAATGGAGTTAAATCCATTTGGCAGCCAGTGGCTTTCCCAGGACTCAATGCTGGGGCCAGTTTGCTATAATAACTTTGTCAGTAGTCTGGTCGAGGGGATTGAGGCTCCCCCAGTGAGTTTGGAGTTTGCAGATGAACAAGGCCAAGTGCTGAGTTGTGACTCTTAGGTCACAACAACCCCATGAACACTCCAGTCTTGGCAAAGAGCGGCTGGGAGCTGCCTGGTGGAAGAGGACCTGAGGGTGTTAGCTGACAGCCAGCTGAAGATGAGCCAGTGTGTGCACCCAGGGAGCCAATAAGGCCACCAGCATCTTGGCCTGGATCAGCAATAGTGTGGCCAGCAGAACCAGAGATGTGATTGTCTTGCTGTACTCAGCACTGGTGAGGCTGCATCTGGAATAGTGTGTTCAGATTTGAGCCTCTCACTCCAAGAAGGATCTTGAGGTGCTGGAGCAGGTCCAGAGAAGTGCAATGAAGATGTTGAAGAGTTTTATGAAGAGCAGCTAAAGGAACTGGAGTTGTTTAGACTAGGGAAGAGGAGGCTGAAGGGATGCCTTCTGGCTCTCTACAACTCCCTGAAAGCAGTTTGGAACCAGCTATGGGGTTGGTTGGAAAGGTTTAGGTTAGACATGAGAAGTAACTTCTAAACCAAAAGCATTCTCAAAACACTGGAACAGGCTCCCCATGGAAGTGGTTGAATCCCCATGCCTGGAGGTGTTTAAAAGATGCAGAGATGTGATGCTGAGGAACGTGGTTTAGCACCAGTCTTGGCAGAGTTAGAGGATCTTGGATTCAATCTTGAAAGTCTTTTCCAACAGGAGAAATTCTGTTATTCTGTGTATACAGCTGGCTAACCAATATAGCAAGAGCACAGGAATTCCACCAGAAAAGGGTAGGAAGCAGAGCAGGAGCATAGGAATTCCACTGTCTTCTGTGTTAGGTGCCATCTGGAGACTTGTGTCTGAGAATGTGACTTGATAACTTAAGTTTGGGGATGAAGGAATGGAGAACAGAGACTTTGAGGTGTTTTGATCCTCCTCCTTCCTTGCTTCTGTGGATTTCTGTCAGGCTGGAGGAGCGTAGCTGTTCCACAGCAAACCTTACTGACAGGGAGGTAATTGGTGCAAGAGGAAGCATTTGGAATTATTAATAGTGCAGTAGGTAAGCCAAACCTCGAAATTCATTCTAACAAGTGTATTAATTTGCCTGTTAATTGGACAACAGCCAGCTGAACTGCTTTATTGTTCTTCTTTTAGGCTAATATATTTTGGTGGCTATGGCTGCAGGAAGCACAATGAGCTGAGCGATTGTTTTGATGTCCACGATGCATTTTGGGTAAGAAACGTCACAATTCTGAGCGATTTCTTCTCTCTGATGGTCGGAGCCCCTCACCTTTTGTACTCAGTCAGTATGAACATACAAAATGTAGGGTCAAAAATGTGAAAATGTGCCTGATTTTTCTGTCACCTGGAGCATCCTCAAACTAGGATCTTGTTAGGTTTGAGAATTCCCTGATGGGAGCTGTGGGTGTTGAGTGTATCACAAGTACCCAGTGCTAGGTTTTGAGTGCAGCAAGATGAAGCTGTCAAGAGGAGGAGCAAAGGCAATGTTTGAAATCTGAAGATATGTTTTAAACATGAAACTCGCAGAACATTCAGGATTTGTTTCCTTGACAGTAGCAATGGGGAAACTTACAGCTGCACGGGTTTAACTGCCAAATATTATCAGTCAATTTCCTTCTTACCCAGAGTAAAGGTCATTATTTTGCAGGCTTTAGGGGAGGATTTTGAGTTCAGATGCCTGGGTTAGCCTGAGATATGACAGTTAATAGAAAGAATGAAACTGTTGGAATCATAGAATGGTTTAGGTTGGAAGAGACCTTAAAGATCATCCAGTTCCAACCCCCTGCCATAGGAAGGCAGCAAAGGGGAAAAGGTTCTGGGGGTCCTAGTGGATGGGAGGTTGACCGTGAGCCAGCAGTGTGCTCTTGTGGCCAGGAGGGCGAATGCCATTCTGGGGTGGATTAAAAGGGCTGTGGCTAGTAGGTTGAGGGAGGTTCTCCTGCCCCTCTACTCTGCCCTGATGAGGCTGCATCTGGAGTACTGTGTCCAGGTTTGGGCCACTCAGTTCAAGAGGGACATAGAACTGCTTGAGAGAGTCCAGCACAGAGCCACAAAGATGGTGAAGAGAATGGAACAGCTCTGTTACAAGGAGAGCCTGAGGGAGCTGGGGCTGTGCTGCTTGGAGGAGACTTAAGAGGTGACCTCATCAGTGGTTATAAATATGTAAAGGTGAGTGGCAGGAGGCTGGAGCCAGGCTCTGCTGGGGGATGCCTGATGACAGCACAAGGGGCAATGGGTGGAATTTGAAGCACAGGAAGTTTCATGTAAACATCAGGAGGAATTTTTCCCCTGTGAGGATGACAGAACACTGGAACAGGCTGCCCAGGGGGGTTGTGGAGTCTCCCTCTCTGGAGATATTCTAGAGCTGCCTGGACACATTCCTGTGTGATCTGGTCTAGGAGATCCTGCCCTGGCAGGGGGTCTTGGACTGGATGAGCTTTGGAGGTCCCTTCCAGCCTCTGACATTCTGTGATTCCGACATTATTAGAGGATTTAATGACAAGAAGTAATAAATAGATACTTATTGAAGGGAGTATTAGATCCTTACATCAAATGTTAAACACTGACTTTGAGAAATACATAGATTGGGGAGAGTAATCCATTTCTCAGTGTGTTACACACAAGGTTCAAGGGCAGAATTTGTCTGCTGCAGTAAATGATATTGGAGCCCAAACACTGACTTAGAGAAATGGATTACTCTCCCCAATCTATGTATTTCTCAGTGTGTTACACACAAGGTTCAAGGGCAGAATTTGTCTACTGCAGTAAATGATGTTGGAGCCCAAACCCCACGTTCAGAAGCATCAGCACCTCCCACACTCCTGAATGCTGATGACCTTCAACTAGACCTGAGCTCCAGCATCATTATTAAGCCCATTAAAATATGTTACTTTTAATAAAATTCTCTATTTTAGGTGATTTTTTTGGGTTTGTTTTAATGCATCCCATCTGGGCTTGTACCTGTTAGTACACACAAAGGTTTTAAAGTAAAATACGCTTCCTTTTCATCTTTTAAAACTTACTATTGATTTTTTTTCCTCCACTTCTTTCTTTAGGAAGGCCAAATATTCTGGGGATGGCATAATGATGTTCACGTTTTTGATACAACCACACAAACTTGGTCCCAACCAGCAATTCGAGTGAGTGGCTTTTGGTCTCTTTTGGGTGTAACTTTGATCCATACTGCTGTTGTGTGCTAGAAATCCGTGCTGGGAAAAGGGGTTTTGAATATGCTCACTACTCCTCATGCTTCCAACACTCGTGATTTTGAGCATTGTGTTCATGGAGCTGCATCACTGGTATAGGTGAGGGGTCGAGCTGCTGGAGAACAGCTCTGTGGAGAAGCCCCTGGGAGTGGTGGTCAACAGTGAGGTCACCATGAGCTGGGAATGTGCTCTTGTGGCCAAGCAGACCAGTGGGCTCCTGAGGTGCATTAGGAGTATGGCCAGCAGGTGGAAGGAGGTTCTTCTCCCTCCTACCTTAGTGAAGCTGCAGCTGGTGTTGTGGGTCCAGTTCTGGGCTCCCCAGTTCAAGAGACACAGGGAACTACTGGAGAGAATCCAGTAGAGGCCAAAAAGATCCTGACTGGACTGGTGTATCTCTGTGAGGAGAAAAGGCTGAAAGAGAAGGCCAGGCTGGATGAGGTCTTGAGCGACCTGATCTACTGGGAGGTGTCCCTGTCTATGGCACAGGGGGGTTGGAACTGGATGAGCTTTAAGGTCTCTTCCAACCTAAACCATTCTATGATTCTATGATTCTTTAGCCTGGAGAGGAGCAGCCTGGGAGGGGATCTGATCAACACTCAGCAAGTGCTGAAGGGTGAGGGGCAAGAGGGTAGGGCTGGACTCTTTTTTCATTGGTGTCCAGTGGCAGTACAAGGAACAGGAGGCACAAGCCAGAGCCTAGGAGGTTCCATATGAATATGAGGAAAAGCTTCTTTGGTGTGAGTGTGGCTCAGTGAGTCAGACTGCCCAGACAAATTATGAAGTGTCCTCCTCTGGAGAGGTTCTAAACCCAGCTTGGCATTGTGATCTTGGGCAACTTGCTGTGGGTGACTCTGCTTTCCTCTCTAGAGGTCCCTTCCAACCCCACCATGCTGGGATTCTCTGTATTCCCTGCCAGAGTTAATGTTGACAAACCTCTCGAACAAATCTCCCATGGTTGTGCCTTAGTGTTGGAAGAAACAGAGCAGATGTTTCTGCAGCAAATAGGCTACTTTAATAGCCTTCCTAAGGAGCCATGTGCACTCACTTTCCCAGTAAAAAGTAATGCTCACATTACTATTTATAGATATTAACACAAAATGATGGAATTCTTTTGGTTGGAAAAGACCTTTAAGATTGAGTCCAACCGTTACCTAACTCTACAAATATGATGGTATCCCATAAAGGTTCATAAACTGACCCCTCAGGGGTCAGTGCTGGGACCAGTGCTGTTGAACATCTTTGTCAGTGACATGGACAGAGGAATCAGTGCAGCCTCAGCAAGTGTGTGGATGGCACCAAGCTGTGTGGCACAGTCGACTTGCTGGAGGGCAGGGATCCATCCAGAGGGACCTGCACAGGCTGCAGAGGTGGGCCCAGGCCAACTTCAGGAAATTCAACAAGGCCAAGTGTAAGGTCCTGCACCTGGGTGGGTGCAATCCCAAGCACAACTCCAGGCTGGGTGGTGAGTGGCTGGAGAGCAGCCCTGAGGGAAAGGACCTGGGGGTGTGGGTGGATGAGAAGCTCAACATGAGCCAACAGTGTGCACACACAGCCCAGACAGCAACTGTGTGCTGGGCTGCAGCAAGAGCAGCTGTGGGCAGCAGGGCAAGGGAGGGGATTGTGCCCCTTTGCTCTGCTCTCCTCACNCTTTGAGGAGACCTTATAGTAACCTTCCAGTATCTGAAGGAGGCCTAGAGGAAGGCTGGGGAGGGACTGTTCACAAGGTCTTGTAATGAGAGAATGAGGAGGAATGGGTTTAAACTGGCAGAGGGGAGATTTGAACGGAATGTTAGGGGTAAGTTCTTTACAGTGAGGGTGGCAAGACACTGGCACAGGTTGCCCAGGGAGGTTGTGGCTGCTCCCTCCCTGGATGTGTTCAAGGCCAGGATGGATGAGGTCTTGAGCATCCTGATCTAGTGGGAGGTGTCCCTGCCTATGGCACAGGGGGGTTGGAACTGGATGATCTTTGAGGTCTCTTCCAACCTAAACCATTCTGTGGTTTTATGATTCTATGATAAAATCCTGGTGAGTTTATGTGAGAGCTCAGAAGTGCATTGTTATGAGTGTCTGACACTTCTTTTAAAACTAAAGACTAAAAAGTGACATTACTAATGATTTTTTTTTAAAATCAGTTTTCCCATTTTTATTTCTGCTCTACACATTGGAGACTTTTTGGCTTACTCCTATTGGATATAACTTTAAATTTTAGGAGATCTTTAGTACCACCTCTTGATGGTTTGCGTTTGGAACTGTAACACTTCACATAAAGTAGCAGCAATAACTGATGTGCTGCTGTAATTTTATGCATAGAAATTAACAGGAAATTAATTGAATTTCATTTTAAGTAAAGCATTAAGACCAGGAGGGAGTATGTTTAATGTTATCAGCTGAAGCATGTCATTTAAAGCTGTCCTTGGCAAGTGTCTTTTGATGTCTGTGGAGTCTTGGATATGACTACAGATTATTTTTCTTCTACAGCTCAAGCTCTGTCAGTATATTCAAGGAATCATTTTGGGTGGAAAAGGCCTCTAAAATAATCAGGTCCAACCATTATCTAACTCTACCAAGTCTTGTGATGGACCCTGTCCCTCAGCACCACATCTCTGCCTCTTTTAAATGCTTCCAGGGATGTGGATTCAACCACATAGAATCATAGAATCAGTCAGGGTTGGAAGGGACCACAAGGATCAGCCAGTTCCAACCCCCCCGCTATAGGCAGGGACACCCTACCCTAGTTCAAGCCAGCCAGAGCCTCATCCAACCTGGCTGCAAACACCTCCAGGGATGTGGCCACAACCACCTCCCTGGGCAACCCATTCCAGGCTCTCACTACTCTCATGCTGAAGAATTTCATCCTCACATCCAATCTGAATCTCCCCACCTCCAGCTTTGCTCCATTCCCCCTAGTCCTGTCACTCCCTGATAGCCTAAAAAGTTCCTTCCCAGCTTTTTTGTAGACCCCCTTCAGATCCTGGAAGGCCACAAGAAGGTCACCTGGGAGCCTCCTCTTCTCCAGACTCAACAGCCCCAACTCCTTCAGTCTGTCCACCTCCCTGGGCAGCCTGTCCCAGTGTTTCAAAATCCCTTCAGTCAAAAAGTTTCTTCTAATATCCAACCTAAACCTCTCCTGGTGCAATTTCAGGCCATTTCCTCTTGTCCTGTCACTTGTTACTAGAAAGAAGAGACCAATCCCCGCCTGGCTCCAACCTCATTTCAGGGAGTTGCTTCTCCAGGCTGAACAACCCCAGTTCCCTCAGTCAATCCTCACAGTCCTTGTCACAGAATCACAGAATGGTTTAAGCTGGAAGAGACCTCAAAGCTCATCCAGTACCAACCCCCTGTAATAGGCAGGGACACCTCCCACTAGATCAGGTCACTCAAGACCTCATCCAGCCTGGCCTTGAACACATCCAGGGAGGGAGCAGCCACAACCTCCCTGGGCAACCTGTGCCAGTGTCTCACCACCCTCACTGTGAAGAACTTCCTCCTAACATCCCGTTCAAATCTCTGCCAGTTTGAACCCATTCCCCCTTGTTACAAGACTTTGTGAACAGTCCCTCCCCAGCCTTCCTGTAGGCTGCCTTCAGGTACTTGAAGGTTACTATAAGGTCTCCTCGAAGCCTTCTCTTCTCCAGGCTGAACAGCCCCAACTCCCTCAGCCTGTCCTCATAGCAGAGCTGCTGCAGCCCTTTGATCATTTTCGTGGCCCTCCTCTGGACCCTCTCCAGCAGTTCCATGTCCTTCTTGTGCTCTATATTGATGCATGTTGGTCTTAGTAAGGCACAGGTTGCAAAAATGACTTGCCACCCTGGTTGATTGTCTGATCTTTGGATAATGTTCTGAAGTATCTTCTCTGTCTTCTTTCAGGGTGGAGATCCACCTCAGCCTCGAGCAGCTCACACATGTGCTGTGCTGGGAAATAAAGGTTACATCTTCGGAGGACGAGTGCTGGTTAGTGTTGAATTAAAACATTTTCTTGGCAGTAATATTATTTCCTTCTATGTTTTTTTCTTTTTTTTTAATAGCAAATTGTTTTATAGTAGACAAAAAAAAATATATATATCCAACAGCTCTTTGCCCTAACCTGTTTGTTAGGGGGTGTTGAATCCAGGGTGCTGCTTTTCATCCCCCCCACCTCCACCTCACAGAAGGAGTATGTCTGTCTCTCTGTAATATTAATGGTCAAGCACATGTTGCCCCAAAAAGGGGAAGAAGCAGATGATTCTGTAGTAAATGTGGATGTTTTAAATCAACAAAACAAGAAAAAACAACACCAAAAAAATTTTTAGCTCTTTACCCTACCCTTTTTGTTAGGGGGTGTTGAATCCAGGGTGCTGCTTTTCATCCCCCCCACCTCCACCTCACAGAAGGAGGAGTATGTCTGTCTCTCTGTACTATTAATGGTCAAGCACACATTGCCCCAAAAAGGGGAAGAAGCAGATGATTGTGTTTAGTAAATGTGGATGTTTTAAATCAACAAAACAAGAGAAAAAAAACAAACCTGTGGACTTAACCACTGCAGGAGATGATTCCTCAGAAGTAAACAGAAGGAAGCCTGCTGATAGAGCAAGTGCAAATACAGGCTGAGGTGCTAGCATTCAGTGCTTACTGCAGTTTAGCACATTTATACATCAAACATGCTGGCTTTTTTGTTCCCCCACTCTGATTTTACTTAAATGCTAGCGAGTAGTAAAGAAAAATGAAATTTCAGCTTGTGGTTGTCCATCTGTCCCCTGTCCTGTCCTTTGTCCTCACTAAAGAGAGAGGAAAGGTGTTAGACCAGTCAGGTGCACGTCTCTCACACCCTGCTGTTTGCCTCCTGGGAGAGTGAAGTTCAAAACAAAGGTGGGAAATGACAGCTCTCAGCTTGCTTTATCATTTGAAGTAGGCTTTTTAAAAATTTTTTGCACAGAAACGAGTGAAATGCAGGTGTCTGGCAGAGCAGGCTGTGATTATCATGTCTGCATAGCAAGTTCTTAGTCTCTCCTCAGTGCGTTCAGGCTGCTGCAGCATGTCATCTGATAGCCCAGGCTGCTGCAGGCACAGGTCACTGCAGTCCTGTTCAAACCTTTTTCCCTGCTCTCTCAAGCTCAATTTGGCAGTTTCAGGCTCTACCTTTAACACTGCTCTGTGCCCTTCCCCACAGAATAGGTGCAGCATACTATAGTTTGCTCCAACAACTTCATTTTCTGGATCTAACCTAAGCTTTTTACCCCAAAAGTGAGGCTTGTGTTTGCATCCTTCATAGTTAATCCCAGATTGTCACCACTTTGCACACTGTAGGAGGATCTTAAATGGGTTGTCCCTTAGGTAAGAGTCAAAGGCAGTGTAGAAACTGTGAGTAGGATGCAATCAGTGCATATTTAAATTGAGGGTAGGTTCTTGGCTATGTAATTTTACCTTTTCCTAGCTCTTTTTTTTTTTTTTTTTTTTTTTTTTTCTGAA
>VWZI01018063.1:50990-80457 GCA_013396835.1 Psilopogon haemacephalus
CCCTCTCCCTTCCCCTCTCCCTTCCCCTCTCCCTTCCCCTCTCCCTTCCCCTCTCCCTTCCCCGATGCTTCCAAGTTGAACATATCAGACTGAAGCATATTGCTGAATAGTTTCAGTGGTGATTTTGTAGTTATTCCAAGAGCAGAATGTGGATCTGGGGACTGTTTTAACAGCTGCTACATTGTGCTTTCCATTTAATTTAATTTGCTAAGCTCTCTCTTCTCTGCACCAGAGCATCAATGATGCCGTTTTTAAGCACAGCATGTAGTGATTTAACATCCTCATTTTCTGGATGGGTACAGTTATCCATATGGAATTTTACTTGTGATGTGTTTTTGAATGCTCTTTTTACTATCTATATTTGGCCCATCATGGGGGGAAGATCCTCCTTCATTCCAAGATAAGCATCTTAACTGTTTTGGTTTTTTTTAACATCAAGTAAAAGTATGAGCTAAATATGCCAACTTTCAACTAAATCAAGTGTTAGTGTACTTCCTAAGATTTGTTTACATGTGGCATTTATGCTAGCAACTACTATGTGTAGAGTCAGAGGACATCTTGCTAGCTGGTAGGCAAACCAGGAGATAAAGAGGACCTGATGGGTGCTGTTCCATCCCAGTTCTGGACTATGTGTAGAGTCAGAGGACATCTTGTTAGCTGGTAGGCAAACCAGGAGATAAAGAGAACCTGATGGGTGCTGTTCCATCCCAGTTCTGAACTATGTGTAGAGTCAGAGGACATCTTGTTAGCTGGTAGGCAAGCCAGGAGATAAAGAGGACGTGATGGGTGCTGTTCCATCCCAGTTCTGCACTATGTGTAGAGTCAGAGGACATCTTGCTAGCTGGTAGGCAAACCAGGAGATAAAGAGGACCTGATGGGTGCTGTTCCATCCCAGTTCTGAAGGTAGCCTTACAGCCATTTCAGAAAAGACCTCAAGAAACTTATTCCTGGGTACATGTCAGCACTGATCCTGCTCCAGGGCTTTGTGCTTCCTGCACATTGATAGGCATCATCAATCACCCAAGGCTGCTGATCTGGTTCTGCTCTGCTTGTGTTCCTCTGCCCTTTGAGCTGAGAGCAAAGTGAGGGAGTAGATGCAATCCTCTCTTCCCTCCTTCTCCTTTCTGGTGGCAGCATGACAAACAACTACCACGAGGTCCTTTCCAAGAAAGCACTCTGAAGATTTAATTAGGACTTAAAGTTACCTAATCAGCTTAATTCTTCTTTTGCTAGCTGGTTAAAGTTTGCAGTGTTCTACCTCAAGGGCTGGGTCCTGCCTTTCAGTCACAACAACCCCAGGAATACTCCAGGCTTGGAAGAGTGGCTGGAAACTGTCTAACCACAAAGGCCCAGGGGTGCTGATTGACTCATGTTCAGCCAGCTGGCAGTGTGTGCTCAGGTGGCCAAGAAAGTCATAGAATCATAGAATGGTCACCAGCATCCTAGCCTAGACCAGGAGCAGTGTGCAACCAGCAGGACTAGGGAAGTGCCCCTGTACTCAGCACTGGTAAAGGCTATACCTTGAGTACTGAGTTCAGTTTTGGGCACCTTGCTGCAAGGAGGACATTGAGGTGCTGGAGCATGTCCAAATAAGGTCACTGAAGCTGGTGAAGGTCCTGCAGCATGTGTCTTGTGAGGGAATGGCTGAGGGATTTGGGGAGACCTTCTGGCTCTCTACAGCTCCCAGAAAGGAGGTTGTATTGAGGTGGAGGTTCATAGAATCATAGAATGGTTTAGATTGGAAGAGACCTCAAAGCTCAGCCAGTTCCAGCCCCCCTGTGCCATAGGCACAAGACCTCATCCAGCCTGGCATTGAACACCTCAGGGAGGGAGCAGACACAACCTCCCTGGGCAACCTGTGCCAGTGTCTCCTCACCCTCACTGTGAAGAACTTCCTCCTAACATCCCATTTAAATCTCCCCTCTGCCAGTTTGAACCCATTCCCCCTCATCCTGTCATTACAAGACCTTGTGAATAGTCCCTCCCCAGCCCTCCTGTAGGCCTCTTTCAGATACTGGAAGGTTGCTATAAGGTCTCCTGGAAGCCTTCTCTTCTCCAGGCTGGAAAGTCCCAACACCCTCAGCCTGTCCTCATAGCAGAGGTACTGCAGCCCTCTGATCATTTTCATGGCCCTCCTCTGGACTCTCTCCAGCAGTTCCATGTCCTCCTTGTGCTGGGGGCTCCAGAACTGCACACAGGTTAGTCTCTTCACTCAAGGAAGAACTGCCAGGATGAGAGGAAATACCCAAGACCTGATTCAGATGGGTTTTGACTGTCTCTAACCTGCTCCTGTGCTTTGTCACTCTCACATTTTTGCTCATGTCATGGCATCTCCTGGGTTCAGCTTGTGCCCATTGCCCCTTGTCACTGGCACCACTGGAAGGAGTCTGGCCCCATCATCTTGTGCCCCACACTTTAGGTCTTGCTGAGCACTCAGGCCCTTCTCAGGCTGCTGTTCTCCAGGCTAAACAGCTCCAGGCCGCATCAGAGAGATTCTTCAGTCCCTCTATCTTTATAGCCACTGCTGGGCTGTCTCCAGCTTGACTGACCTGCTCAAAATAGTCAATATTCTCTTAGTCCTGTCACTGGGATTCTTGTAGCAGGAGCACAAAAGACTTGAACCCTTCTCACCCATCCCTCTCTGGTTTGTTTCTCTAGACATCAAAGCACAGTCTCCCTCTTCTGCCAATTTTAGAAGCCACTTCTACAAGTACTGTGGTAAAGCAGACACTGAAATACCGTGGTTGAGGCTTCAACTTGAGTGCCAAATTTAGGAAGGGGTTTTGCAATCAGTGCTTAATGAGCTATGATTCTTTGGTCTTTGCTTCCAGATGGAGAAGTATTTAGCAGTCCCCAGTAGTGAAATTCCTCTCACTGAACTGCAGATGCCTCTGTTACTCACCCTAGGCTTCCTCTGTGTTCCTCCAAGCAGTTCTTGGGCACAAAATAACTGCTGCTAAGGTAGACATCCAAAATAAACCATGAGATAAACCATGAGTTGTGCTTTTCAAGAACCTGGTGGGTTTGGTTTTGTTTTTTTGGTGGTGTTTTTGGTTTTTTTTGTTTTTTTTTTCCCACTGATTGTAAAGGAAATAGAATAATAGAAACATTTTGGCTGGGGAAGACCTTTAAGAGAAAGCCAATCAGATATTGGGCTGCATCAGGAGAAGTGTGGCCAGCAGGTTGAGGGAGGTGATTCTCCCCCTCTACTCCATCCTGCTGAGACCCCACCTGGAGTGTTGCATCCAGTTCTGGAGCCCCTCTTAAAAGAGGGATGTGGAGATGCTGGAGCATGTCCAGAGAAGGGCCACGAGGATGCTCAGAGGGCTGCAGCAACTCTGCTATGAGGACAGACTGAGAGAGTTGAGGCTGTTGAGTCTGCAGAAGAGGAGGCTCCCAGGTGACCTTCTTGTGGCCTTCCAGTATCTGAAGGGGGCCTCCAAAAAAGCTGGGGAGGGACTTTTTAGGCTCTCAGGTAGTGAGAGGACTAGGGGGAATGGAGCAAAGCTGGAGGTGGGGAGATTCAGATTGGATGTGAGGAGGAAGTTGTTCAGCGTGAGAGTGGTGAGAGCCTGGAATGGGTTGCCCAGGGAGGTGTTTGGGGCCACATCCCTGGAGGTGTTTGCAGCCAGGCTGGCTGAGGCTGTGGGCAGCCTGCTCTAGGGTAGGGTGTCCCTGGCCATGGCAGAGGGGTTGGAACTGGATGATCCTTGTGGTCCCTTCCAACCATGACTGATTCTATGGTCGAGTCCAACCACTGACTGTACCTGTCTGCCCTGTTCATACTGTGGATTGAGTTCATGTGTGTGTATATTGCATCCACAGAATGGAATGGTTGGAAGGGACCCTTGAAGATCACCTTGTCTGATCCCCCTGCTAAAGTAGAGACACCCACAGCAGGTTGTCCAGGATCACAATATCCAGGTGGCTTTCAGAGAAGGAGATTACACAACCTCTCTGGGTAGCCTGCTCCAGGCCTCCATCACTCTCACAACAAAGAGTGTTCTCCTCCTGTTGAGATGGAACTTCCTGGCTTCCACTTCCATTGTCCCCTGTCCTGTTGCTTGGCACCAGTGAAAACTCTGACCCCAACCACTTGCCCCCACCCTTTAGCTCTTGCTGAGTATTTATCAGATCCCCTCTCAGGCTGCTCTTCTCTAGGCTAAACAGTCCCAGCTCTCTCAGCCTTTCCTTCTCACAGAAATGCTCCAGGCCCCTCAGCATCTTTGTTGCTTCCTTTGGACAGTAGTAACGAGTAATAAAACAAGAGGAAATGGCCTCAGGTTGCACCAGGACAGGTTTAGGTCAGACATGAGGAGCAGCTTCTTCACTGAGAGTGTCTAAGCCTTGGAACAGGCAGCACAAAGACACTGGGGGGTGACTCTCCCTGCAAGTGTTCCAAAGCTGTGCAGTTGAGGTGTTGAGGGATGTGGTTCAGTGGTGCCTTGGCAGTGCTGGGTTATGGTTGGACTCTTTTCCACCCTTAATTATTCTACGAACCTTAATTGTTCTGTGAACTGTGCAGCTAAAATGAGATCAATATAAAACTTTTGTTTTAACATGAGCAGAATTTGGGACCAATAAACCTGCGTCTGTTTTGTGCTTCTTACTCAAGGGTTTCTCATTGTCTGGGTGACCTACCATTGGGTTAAAAGACTTGATAAGCAGCAGAGGCAGAAGCTTTTAGAGCTAAGTAAAGCCACTGTCCTTGTATTGGTTTAAGATCATTATCCCAGGAGGAAGGATACTGTAGCTCCTCAGGATCCATTGCACTTTATCTGGATATCATCTCAAATAACCCAGTCCAATCTCCCACGTGTGGTGTTTTAAGCAGTTACCTGTCCCCCTCCACCTTTTGATGTAAACCCAGGCTAGGACTCAGAAACACTGGAAGTTGCTAAATGAAGCTTTCTGTTTACAGCTTTGCACAATATACAAGCAAATATTTACAAGGTATAACAGATATTTACAGATATATACAGTGAAAAGTTAATACAGAAACACCACAGCCCTTCCAGAGACCGAAATCCCCAAGAGGGGTAACCAACCACCCCTTACCACCTTTCCCCCCTTCCCCAATCTTCTCTCACCACCTGTTGATGCTGAAAATAGATGAAGGTAGATTGGCCAGGGGGATTAGGAGTAGGAAAGGAGTTAGTAGTATTACTGCGAATTAACTACCAAGGCAGAGACAAAGGAGACCATGCAAGAGAAGCAGCCGCAGCCAGAGTGGTCAGAAACTCTCTTACATCTAATGTTTTGGTTACACTACTTAAAAACAACTTTTTTTTTTTTTTCTTTCTCAGTAAAGCTCTGGGTGAAGTGCCATCCTGTGTTTTCCTCTCTCAGCCAACAGTCTAATTTCTCACTCAAATTCTCCAGTTAGTTCAAACCAGCACACCACGTGTGCTGTGCAGTTTGTTTTCAATACTCAGTCCTTTCTTTGCTGCCTTTGCTTCTACCTGAAGTAGTGACTTGTGAGCTTAAGACCAAAACGTTGTCATTTGGTTTGCCCTTTGATGTTTAGGTAGTAACTCTCCTCTGAACACTTAATTCCAACGTATCACCCTTGAATCTGAGCTCTCTTCTGCAGAGTGAATTGGGGTTGTGTAAGTGCAGCTTTTTTTTGACTGGGAAAACAGCAAAGCTGCTTTTAGAATAAACTAAATTAATGATTACATTTTCTGTCAGGTTGATTTGTTGTCTTTTTGTTTTTTTTCTCCTCCCCAACATTCTTTGAACATTTGTCTTATTTGTTTTCTTTCCCCTAGAATTAATATCAGTGGAGAGAAACCAAGGGATCGATCCTGGCACACGCTGACTCCGATAGGAGATGACAGACTTTTTCTTTTTGGTGGACTAAGCTCTGATAATGTTCCTCTAAGTAAGTAATTTGGAGGTGATCATTCTGTTCTTCACTTGAGTGCTAACCTCATATCACCTCCATCTTTGTTGTCTGCCTCAAGCTACTTAAACCTCAATCTTGTTACAGAATTTTCTTGGTGCTTGAGTATGGAATCATAGAATGGTTTAGGTTGGAAGGGAGCTCAAAGCTCAGCCAGTTCCAACCCCGCTGTGCCATAGGCAGGGACACCTCCCACTAGAAAAGGTTGCTGAAGGCCTCATCCAACCTGATCTTGAACACATCCAGGTAGGGAGCAGCCACAACCTCCCTGGGCAACCTGTGCCAGTGTCTCACCACCCTCACTGCAAACAACCTCCTCCTAACATCCACTTTCAATCTCCCCTCTTCCTGTTTAAACCCATTCCCCCTTGTCCTGTCATTACAAGACCTTTTGAATAGTCCCTCCCCAGCCTTCCTGTAGGCCCCTTTCAGATATTGGAAGGCCACTCCAAGGTCTCCTGGAAGCCTTCTCTTCTCTAGGCTGAAAAGACTCTCACAGCCTGTCCTCATAGCAGAGATGCTCCAGCCCTTTAATCTTAAGTGTTTATCTTCTTATTGTTTTAAAGTACTATAGGAGTGCATTGAGTATTACAATGAGAGCACATGATCATAAATTTTTCATCAAGCTATCATCTAAAAGAATAAAGGCAAGACTTTCAACCATTTTGATATGAACAAGGAGTAACTTCTGACATCAACAGCAATTGCAGAAGGAAGATACAAACAATAATGTCAATGTAATGTAGGTTTTTGGGTGAAGAGCAAATCACAGCTGCAAAATGCAGCTGAATCCTGAGCTTATCCCCAGCAGTGTGGTCTACACATTGAAGGAATTGATTCTGCCCCTCTCTGAGGGGCTCTGCTGTGCTTTGGAGTCCTCAGCACAGGGGTGACATGGACGTGTTAGAGCAAGTCCAGAGGAAGGCTGCAGAATCACAAAGTCAGTCAGGGTTGGAAGGGACCACAAGGATCAGCAAGTTCCAGTCTCCCTGCCATGCCCAGTGACACCCTACTCTAGATCTGGCTGCCCACAGCCTCAGCCAGCCTGGCTGCAAACACCTCCAAAGATAGGGCTTCAACCATCTCCCTGGGCAAACCCATTCCAGGCTCTCACCACCCTCATGGTAAGAACTTCTTCCTAACATCCAGTCTGGATCTACCCATTTCTAGCTTTGTTCTGTTCCCCTTAGTCCTATCACAACCTGACATCTTAAAAACTCCCTTCTCAGCTTTCTTGTAAGCCCCCTTAAGATATTGAAAGGTCACAATAAGGTCACCTCAGAGCCTTCTCTCCACTGAACAGCCCTAACTCCCTCTGTCTCTCTTCATAGGAGAGGTGCTCCAGCCCCCTGATCATGGTGATGGTCAGAGGGCTGAAGTATGTCTCCTGTGAAGACCAGCTGAGAGAATTGTGGTTGTTCAGCTGGGAGAAGAGAAGGCTCTGAGGAGACCTTAGAGCAGCCTTCCAGTATTTGAAGGGGACTACAGGAAAGGAACTTTTTAAAAAGGCATGGAGTGACAGGACAAGGGGTAGTGAATTCAAACTGCAAGGAACTTGTTCGAGATTAGAATTCAGGGCGGAGTTCTTTCCCATAAGGAGGAGGATGAGGCTCTGGAAGAGGTTGCCCACAGAAGTTGTGGAGGCTTCAAGCCTGGAAGTGTCCCAAGGCAGATTGGATGGGGCCTTGAGGCTCCCAGGTGACCTTATTGTGGCCTTCCAGTATCTGGAGGGGGCCTACAAAAAAGCTGGGGAGGGACTTTTTAGGCTCTCAGGGAGTGAGAGGACTAGGGGGAGTGGAGCAAAGCTGGAGGTGGGGAGATTCAGATTGGATGTGAGGAGGAAGTTGTTGAGCATGAGAGTGATGAGGCCCTGGAACGGGTTGCCCAGGGAGGTGTTTGGGGCCACATCCCTGGAGGTGTTTGCAGCCAGGCTGGATGAGGCTGTGAGCAGCCTGCTCTAGGGTAGGGTGTCCCAGGGCATGGCAGGGGGATTGGAACTAACTGATCCTGGTGGTTCCTTCCAACTCTGACTGATTCTATGAGGTGTCCCTGCCCATGGTAGGTGGGTTGGAACTAGATGATCTTTAAGGTCCCTTTCAACCAAGACCATTCTATGATTCTGTGTTACCTGCAAAATAGAACAGTCTTATACTGAGTTCCTGTTCTAGAAAAGTCAACTTTTCATTAAATGAGTAGAAAAAAAATTGTGTCACATTTATATTCCACAGGGAGGGAGATTTCAGTGCATTGAGCTCTTTGAGTGAATGGTGAAGTGAAAATGTCAAAGACTTGGAAAGATGCTGGTTAATGTAGTGATGGTTTTACTGTTCTCTTAATAGAACATTCTCTTAAGGCATGGAGCTTTTTGTTTAAAATCAGGGTGATGTTTTGTCCCAAGAAAAGGATTGATGCTCTAATCTATCTTCTCCTCTTGCAGGTGATGGCTGGATTCACAGCATTACAACAAATGGATGGAAACAGCTCACCCACTTGCCTAAGAGTAGGCCAAGGTATACAAGAATCAGTCCTGTTTGCTGACATTGAGGCATTTTAGAAAATTGAAGTTATTTTAAATAACTTGCCTGTGTCTTTAAACCACGTTACATGAATATCCTGGAAAATCAATGCAGTGTGAAGGAATATTTTGCTGTAATAACATCTTCCTCCAGATCTGTTACAGCATTATTTCTTTCTGTATTCCCTATAGCTAATGCTTGCTTGCATGGAAAAGATGTGTGGTGGTGAAGGATCTGGGTCTCCAACTAACCTGCTCTTCCATCACTTAATTGTTTTTATATGTGCATCACAACTTTAGAGGGATTAACTTCTGAAACTGATAAAAAATTGATTGATGTTGATGGATTAGGAAAAAAGTGGGGGAGACAACCACGAAAACTTTGCACCTTTCCAGGGGGTCAGAGGTTTGGTTCCAGTGCTCTTGCAGCAAATTGTGATTATAGACTTGGCACACAGGCTGAACTGACAGCCAAAAACGACCTAGTTCTGGAGTGTCTGTCTGGTGTTCCTACTTGGAACAGCACCACAGATCTTCTAGGCTCTGTTCCCCTCTCTCCTCTAGTTTAAGGCTCCAGAAGAAGTCTTTCTAACCAGAGTTCATGTTAAGAACCAGAAGCTGCCATTAAAAACAGGCTCTTGCTGTATCAGTGCACAGAACTCATTTTAGACACACTGTCTCTGAAACATTCGATGTATTTATAACCTAAATACTATTGCTTTGCTCAGCTTTCCACGAAACTAATTCTATACATTTGCCCAGATACTCCCAGCACAATTCTTCATCATCCCTTTAGCACAATGTCCAATTCTGGGTGGCATTTGCATGCTTCCTGCCTCATATTCTGCTTTCTGTTACAGCCTGACCTAGGGTAGGATGTCCCTGCCCATGGCAGGGGGGTTGGAACTAGATGATCCTTGTGGTCCCTTCCAGCCCTGACTGATTTCCATGATTCTAAATATTTTTGCCTCCATTAATTTTCTTCCTGTTTTATCCTCTTCCAGGGTGTCTTTTAAACAGCAATTTTTGACCCAAGTTTTCTGCTTTCTTAGATTCCAAACCCTTTCAAGCTTGAATAAACTTGGACTTCAGCTCCAGTGAGCTGATAGGAAGGGCCTTAAATATCAAAGCACATCACTAGCAGTCTGTTCAGGTTTTTACTTGGATGGTCCCATACAAGCTAATTGCTGAAATGGGCTCCTTGCCTTGTGTAATCATGGAAGAGGAGCAGGAAGGGACAAGATGTGGTTTTTTTTTAATACAGGCAGCAGCCCAGGGAGCTTCAGCTCAGCCTTTACACTGCAGTTAAGGTGGAATGGCATTTATGGCTGAGGTGGTGGTGGGGCTTCATGCAGGGAACCTGTGACTTGAGGTCCAAATGGTTTTCAGGCAGGCTGAGAGCAGATCCCATACTGGGCTACACAACTGTCACTTGGCTGTGCTGGTGGAGAGGCTGTTGTGCAAACCACCTTCCTTGCTGCAGCAGAAGCACCAAAGAGGGTTCCTGGGGCTCACACTTCTAAATTCGCTGGGGACTGTACTGTCCACCCAGCCCAGATCCTCCTTTTGGGTGACACACAACAGTCTCAAAGCTCCCTCAAGCCCAAGAGTGGTTCTCCACCATCTGAAGGTCTTGGTGTGAAGTCTGTATGCAGAGGGTAGTTGCCTTCCATTATTAATTATTCAATTAAGTTAATTACCTTCCCTCCCTTTAAAAAAAAAAAACCAAAAAATACATTAATAACCCTTTTCAGGAATTCCTGGGTAAAAGGAACCACACCAAACCCCTCTTCATGTGTTGAACTGGTTTGAGTGGGAAGTATTTAGTTGTGCCATGGTTGTATCCTTGTACTTGCATGGGTTTGCTGCAGGATCTCCTTGGCTGGAAAAGGTTTAGGTTAATTTTGTCACTCCTAGCTTTACATCAGGACTTAAAATACACTGACCAGGAGATGTAGATGTGTACTTTTAGATGTTATTATTTATTATTTTTTTAAAAAATTATTATTATTATAATAATCGACATTGTTGTTATTATTATTATTTATTATTATTATTATTATTATTGTATGCATAATATATTTTAAGATGTTAGATGGCACATCACACATGCAGGAGTGTATTTTCCTGCTGCTTCTGCGAAACACAGAAATTGAGGGGCCAGAAAGGAGAATTTCCTTTAACCCTCCAGATTTTGTGATTTCTGAGCAAATAATTTAGTGATTTCTAAGCAAGTAATTAAGTGATTTGTGAACAGGAATAATTTAGTGATTTCTGAACAAGAGTAATTTAGTGGTTTCTGAACAAGAACAATTTAGTGACTTCTGAACACATAATTTAGTGATTTCTGAACAATTTAGTGACTTCTGAACAAGAATGATTTAGGGATTTCTAAACAATTTAGTGATATCTGAACAAGAATGATTTAGGGATTTCTAAACAATTTAGTGACTTCTGAACAAGAATGATTTAGTGATATCTGAACAAATAATTTAGTGATTTCTAAACAATTTAGTAATTTCTGAACAAGAATGATTTTGTGATTTCTGAGTGAATGATTTAGTGATATCTGAACAAGAATAATTTAGTGATTTCTAAACAATTTAGTGACTTCTGAACAAGAATGANTTCAGGAATTCCTGGGTAAAAGGAACCACACCAAACCCCTCTTCATGTGTTGAACTGGTTTGAGTGGGAAGTATTTAGTTGTGCCATGGTTGTATCCTTGTACTTGCATGGGTTTGCTGCAGGATCTCCTTGGCTGGAAAAGGTTTAGGTTAATTTTGTCACTCCTAGCTTTACATCAGGACTTAAAATACACTGACCAGGAGATGTAGATGTGTACTTTTAGATGTTATTATTTATTATTTTTTTAAAAAATTATTATTATTATAATAATCGACATTGTTGTTATTATTATTATTTATTATTATTATTATTATTATTGTATGCATAATATATTTTAAGATGTTAGATGGCACATCACACATGCAGGAGTGTATTTTCCTGCTGCTTCTGCGAAACACAGAAATTGAGGGGCCAGAAAGGAGAATTTCCTTTAACCCTCCAGATTTTGTGATTTCTGAGCAAATAATTTAGTGATTTCTAAGCAAGTAATTAAGTGATTTGTGAACAGGAATAATTTAGTGATTTCTGAACAAGAGTAATTTAGTGGTTTCTGAACAAGAACAATTTAGTGACTTCTGAACACATAATTTAGTGATTTCTGAACAATTTAGTGACTTCTGAACAAGAATGATTTAGGGATTTCTAAACAATTTAGTGATATCTGAACAAGAATGATTTAGGGATTTCTAAACAATTTAGTGACTTCTGAACAAGAATGACTTAGTGATTTCTGAACAAGAATGATTTAGTGATTTCTGAACAAGAATGATTTAGTGACTTCTGAACAAGAATGATTTAGTGATTTCTGAACAATTTAGTAATTTCTGAACAAGAATGATTTAATGCTATCTGAACAAGAATAATTTAGTGATATCTGAACAACTAATTTAGTGATTTCTAAACAATTTAGTAATTTCTGGATAAGAATGATTTAGTGATTTTTGAACAATTTAGTGACTTCTGAACAAGAATGATTTAGTGACTTCTGAACAAATAATTTAGTGATTTCTAAACAATTTAGTAATTTCTGGACAAGAATAATGTAGTGGTTTCTGAACAAGAATAATTGAGTGACTTCTGAACAAATAATTTAGTGCCATCTGAACAAGAATGACTTAGTGATTTCTGAATGAATAATTTAGTGGTTTCTGAACAAGAATAATTTAGTGACTTCTGAACAAATAAATTAGTGACATCTGAACTAGAATGATTTAGTGATATCTGAGCAAATAATTTAGTGATTTCTGGACAAGTAATTTAGTGATTTCTAAACAATTTAGTAATTTCTGAACAAGAATGATTTAGTGATTTCTGAACAAATAATTTAGTGACTTCTGAACAAGAAAAATTTAGTGATACCTGAACAAATAATTTAGTGATTTCTAAACAATTTAGTGACTTCTGAACAAGAATGATTTAGTGACTTCTGAACAAATAATTTAGTGATTTCTAAACAATTTAGTAATTTCTGGACAAGAATAATGTAGTGGTTTCTGAACAAGAATAATTGAGTGACTTCTGAACAAATAATTTAGTGCCATCTGAACAAGAATGATTTAGTGATTTCTGAATGAATAATTTAGTGGTTTCTGAACAAGAATAATTTAGTGACTTCTGAACAAATAAATTAGTGACATCTGAACTAGAATGATTTAGTGATATCTGAGCAAATAATTTAGTGATTTCTGGACAAGTAATTTAGTGATTTCTAAACAATTTAGTAATTTCTGAACAAGAATGATTTAGTGATTTCTGAACAAATAATTTAGTGACTTCTGAACAAGAAAAATTTAGTGATATCTGAACAAATAATTTAGTGATTTCTAAACAATTTAGTAATTTCTGGACAAGAATAATGTAGTGGTTTCTGAACAAGAATAATTGAGTGACTTCTGAACAAATAATTTAGTGCCATCTGAACAAGAATGATTTAGTGATTTCTGAATGAATAATTTAGTGGGTTTTGAACAAATAATTTAGTGATTTCTGAACAAAAAAATCTTCCAGGTTACACAGATCTGTAATTCTCCTCTGGGTAGAAAACTACGCCCACCAACTTTATACTTCAGCTGACATTTTTGCATGCTGGGCTAAAACTGAGACAAATTGTGATGTTTTAACTCGCTTCCTGGTGTTTTGGTTGCAATGTAATTCTGTTGTTCTGGTTAGAAGAGCTGTTTGAAAACGAAGAAAAAGGCTACATGTGTGTAATTTAAATTACCTGCTTTGTTAGAATGTTTAGGTGATAAGTTAGAGCAGCTGTCAGAGGCCAGAAACTGTCAGTCGGTAGAGAGAGACAGAGAGAGAGAGAGAGGAAAAAAAAGCCTCAGGTTGCAAGCTAGGATGTCTCCAGAGTGAAGGCAGGAAAGGCTTCCCAGTGTTCCTCGGTGATGAAGTCCATGCCAGAGTTTTCCTAATGCAGATAAGGCAGAGACAGACCTATCCTACAGGTAGGAGGAGGAGAAAAGGTGGGACACAGTTTAGCCTAAGGAGAACGTTAAATAATTATTGATGTGACTGGGGCGAGGGAGTGCAAAATGTTTTCTTTTTTGCATGTTACTGTGGTTAAGCAGACTTTTAAAAGGACCAGAGCTCTGTGGTGGTAATCACCTTGTGACACTTCAGGAGAAATACAGGTTTTGATCTGCTAATAGTACACTTAAATCTAGCAAAATGCAGCTGCTGAACTCAAGCAAAATCTTTGGTAACTTAAGATTTTTTTTTTTTACAAGTCAGGTATTGGGGTCCCTTATAGAATTATAGAATGGTTTAGGTTGGAAGTGACCTCAAAGATCATCCAGTTCCAACTCCCCTGTGCCATAGGCAGGGACACCTCCCACTAGATCAGGACACTCAAGGCCTCATCCAGCCTGGCCTTGAACACATCCAGGCAGGGAGCAGCCAAAACCTCCCTGGGCAACCTGTTCCAGTGCCTTGCCACCCTCACTGTGAAGAACTTTCTCCTAACATCCAGTTTCAATCTCCCCTCTGCCAGTTTGAACCCATTCCTCCTCATCCTGTCATTACAAGACCTTGTGAACAGTCCCTCCCCAGCCTTCCTGTAGGCCCCCTTCAGATACTGGAAGGTTGCTATAAGGTCTCCTGGCAGCCTTCTCTTCTCCAGGCTGCAGAGTCCCAGCTCCCTCAGCCTGTCCTCATAGCAGAGGTGCTGCAGCCCTCTCAGCATTTTCATGGCCCTCCTCTGGACTCTCCAGCAGTTCCATGTCCTTGTGTTGGGGGCTTCGGAGCTGCAGACAGTGCTGCAGGTGGGGTGTGAGGAGAGCAGAGCAAAGGGGCACAATCCCCTCCCTTGCCCTGCTGCCCACAGCTGCTCTTGCTGCAGCCCAGCACACAGTTGCTGTCTGGGCCACCTGTGCACACTGTTGGCTCATGTTGAGCTTTTCCTCACCCCACACCCCCAGGTCCTTTTCCTCAGGGCTGCTCTCCAGCCACTCACCACCCAGCCTGGAGTTGTGCTTTGGATTGCAGTGACCCAGGTGCAGGACCTTACACTTGGCCTTGTTAAATTTAATGAGGTTGGCCTGGGCACAGCTCTGCAGCCTGTGCAGGTCCCTCTGGATGGATCCCTGCCCTCCAGCAAGTCAACTGTGCCACACAGCTTGGTGCCAGCTGCAGACTTGCTGAGGCTGCACTGATTCCTCTGTCCTTGTCACTGACAAATATGTTAAACAGCACTGGGCCCAGCACTGACCCCTGAGGGATGCCACTTGTCACTGGTCTCCAGGTGGACATTGTGCCCTTGATCATCACTCTCTGCATGCCACCATCCAGCCAATTCCTTACCCAGGAAGTTGTCCACCCATCAAGTCCCTGTTTTTCCTTGGACTATACCCTGTGCTTTTACGCACACAGCACAACTTTCTGTGTAGATGTGATGTAACTGACACACAGAAAATGTTTCCCAGGAATATTTGGGGGAAAGAGTAAAGCTGCAGTAGGACAATTTATGTTGTAAGCTCTCATCCTTGTGTTAATAAGAGTCAGTACTGAAAACCCTCAAATCTACCAGCTTTAAAAAGTGGAAGTTGGGAGGCTTCAAGCAAATCTTGTGGGAGCCCCATGGCAGGGGGTGTTGGGATGAGATGATCTTCAAGGTCCCTTCCAACCCAAACCATTCTATGAATTTAAGAAATAGTGGAAATTTTGCAGAGAGAAAGAAAAGCTGTTGATGGCAAAAGCTTGTTTCATGCAGCTTTCTAATCCATTTTCCACTGTATGGTTTGGTTGGAGTAGTGATACACAAGTGCATAAAGTGAGTACAGATGAGTCAAAGAATGACAAAAAGTTGTTCTGGATAAAATAGCAGTGGTTGGACTTGATGGTCTTAAAGGTCCTTTCCAACCTAAATGACTCTGAAACGTAACCATTCAGTGAAATTCTCCTGAGATGGGTGTCACATTGCTCTCCCCTTCTATATTGTCAAAGAAGTGAGTCACATCCTATTTTAAGGCACTATTTTCTACCTTTGAAGCCTTCTGAAATGATGTCTTTGTCTTGGTTTCCAAAGAAGGGTTGCATTACAACGTTCTGTGCGTGTGGAGCTGCTTCTCACATACATTTTGAATCACTTGACCCATTTCAGTAGTACTTGAGAAAGAAAAAGAGAAGCTCAGAGGTCCTAAGTCCAAACCTACTCTGTGCAAATAGATCTTGTAATTGTCTCACTCAGTTCTCCATTCTTCCCCAAGAAGGTGGGACTCAAGGCTGATAAAGAAGCATCTTTGTTTCTGTCGGCCACAGAGCACCTTGTAAAATGCCACCTCAAGCTGTAAAACTCTCCTGGGTAAGTAGTGAGGCCAGTGAGACTCTGTGCCTATCACCCTGGAGATGTTTAAAAGACACAGAAGTGTGGTTGAGCACTACACTTGGTAGAGTTAAGAGAATGGTTGGACTTGACCTTAAAGGGTCTTTTCCAACCAGGCTTAGAAAAATGACCTCTCCCTTTTCTTACTCCATTTCCACTAACTTGAGATCCTTAAAGCAAAACAGAAACTCGAATGTGAAGAATGGAGGAGAGTTCTGTGTGAGGTGAAGAGGTTAAGAGGCCTCTTAGTTAACTTGGTGCTTCTCTGAAGCCCTTCAAAACAGGGACTGTGGAGATGTGTTTTGTTTCTAACGCACAACTTGCTGGCTGCAGCTTGGTCGCTAATTTGTGCCTATCATTTTGTTTCCAGGTTGTGGCACACGGCCTGCCTTGGCAAAGAGGGGGAAGTGATGGTGTTTGGTGGAAGCAAGGATGACCTGCATTTCATGGACACAGTCAGTAAACTGAGCAGTGACATTTTGTGGTGGTTTAAGCAGTTACCTGCCCCCCCCCCCTCCCCCCCCCTTTTATAAACCCCGGCTAGGACTCAGANCCCCTTCCCCAGTCTTATCTCACCACCTGTTGATGCTGCAGATAAGCTGAAGTAGATCAGCCAGGGAGGTTAGTAGCAGGAAAGTAGTTAGTAGGATTACTGAGAATTGGCTACCAAGACAAAGGGACAAAGGAGACCATGCAAAGAGCAGCTGCAGCCATAGTGGTCAGAAACCGTCTGATGTCTGTGTTTTGGGTACAACACTTAAAAACAACTTTTTTTCTTTCTCAGTAAAGCTCTGGGTGAAGTGACCTCCTGTGTTTTCCTCTCTCAGCCAATAGTCTAATTTCTCACTCAAGTTCTCCAATAAGCTCAAACCAGCACACATTTGATTACAGTGAACTTGGATATGAAGTTAATATTGTTGAGTTTGTTAATAATCGTGTTGGGGACGGGGGCAGGTGTGAGCCTTAATTGTCCTGAGAGTTTCAGGAGGGTTTTTTTTCCCTGCCATTTCAAAAAGGAATGTGTATGCTTATAATTTATATAAGCTTATAAAAAGGAAGTTATTCACGTTCTTTATGAATAACTATTTAGGTGTTTACCAGTTTTAAATCATAGAATGGTTTAGGACAGCAAAGGGCTAGCACCTACTTGATCAGAGTTAGCCTGAAAACCTTGCTGCTTCATGAAACACCTAAGAGTGCTTGATCATAGAATCATAGAATGGATCATAGAATCATAGAATGGTTTCGGTTGGGAGAGACCTCAAAGAACATCCAGTTCCAACCCCCCTGTGCCATAGGCAGGGACACCTCCCACTAGATCAGGATGCTCAAGGCCTCATCCAGCCTGGCCTTGAACACCTCCAAGGAGTGAGCAGCCACAATCTCCTTGGGCAACCTGTTCCAGTGTCTCGTCACCCTCACTGTGAAGAACTTCCTCCTAACATCCTGTTTAAATTTCCCCTCTGCCAGTTTGAACCCATTCCCCCTCGTCCTGTCATTACAAGACTTTGTGATTAGTCCCTCCTCAGCCCTCCTGTAGGCCCCCTTCAGACACTGGAAGGCTACTATGGTGCATAGTGTAAAAAAAAAACATCCTAGAATGACTGACCTGGAGAAGAATGTTTTGTGCTGGAAGGGACATTTAACCAAGAATGGTTCTGAAGTGTAATTAACCTAGGTAACAATCATCTCCAGAAATTAAGCTGTTTCCTAATTGGGTCTCAATTACTGACAATTGCATAGAATCAGAGAACCACAAAATTATTTGGGTTAGAAGGCACCTTTCAAGGTCATCTAGTTCAACACTCCCCCCCCCGACCTGGCCCCAACCACTGCAGTCAGCAGGGACATCTGCAACTAGAGCAGATTGCTCAGAGCCCCAAATAACCTGACCTGGAATAGTTCCAGGAATGGGGCCTCTACCATCTCTGAGCAGCCTGGGACAGTGGCTCACCACCTTCAGTGTAAATGTTACATTTTTGGCAACATATAGTAATTAATACAGTCGTAAGTTCAGAAAACAGCAATTTTGCTGAGATCAGCTCTTTGTTATTTTAACTGTTTTTTTGTTGTTTTTTTTTTTCTATCAATCAGGGGCACTGCAGTGACTTGCTAATATTTCAGACTCAACCTTATTCACTCCTCAGGTGAGTTGAAGCACAGAGTCAAGTGTAAATTGTGTGCTTTTACATGTGTTAACCATGTTCTCCTACATAGGCAGGTAGAGCCCCTATTTCAAGAGGGATGTGGACATGCTGGAGTGTGCCAGAGAAGGGCCACAAGGATGCTCAGAGGGCTGCAGCACCTCTGCTATGAGGACAGACTGAAAGAGTTGGGGCTGTTCAGTCTGCAGAAGAGGAAGCTCCCAGGTGACCTCCTTGTGGCCTTCCAGGGCATGAAGGGGGCCTACAGAAAAGCTGGGGAGGGACTTTTGAGGCTGTCAGGTAGTGACAGGACTAGGGGGAATGGAGCAAAGCTGGAGGTGGAGAGATTCAGTGCACATGTGGTAAATGCTGATTGGACAAGAACTGTTGTCCAGGCATCCTGTGGCCATAGTTGATTGGTAAAAGCCAGGTGTTCATGCAATTACATAATTGTGGTGATCAGTTTATGGTCATTGGCAAATAGAAGCGTTGTTGTTCTTATGCAACATCTTTCCCTTTGCTTCTTATGGGAGTCGCTGCTTATCTCGAGGTCGTTTCTCTCCCCTTTTTAACCTTTCATAACTCTTCTGTCATATATCCTGTCCTTATTAGGTATCTTGTTCCCTTTTAGACATTCTGTTCCCTTTTAGGCATTCCGTTGCCATGGCTTACTCATTTCAACATCCTGATACAGCAAATCATCCATACTTAGGGTTCATTTACCTACAATCAGGGAGTCACAGGACATGGGGGAATGGAGCAAAGCTGGAGGTGGGGAGATTCAGACTGGAGGTGAGGAGGAAGTTTTTGAGCATGAGAGTGGTGAGAGCCTGGAATGGGTTGCCCAGGGAGGTGGTTGAGGCCCCATCCTTGGAGTTGTTTAAGGCTAGGCTGGCAGAGGCTGTGGGCAGCCTGATGTAGGGTAGGGTGTCCCTGGGCATGGCAGGGGGGTTGGAACTTGGTAATCTTTGTGGTCCCTTCCCACCCTGACTGATTCTGATTCAGGTAAAACAGTTACCTCCTCAGTAGATCCTTGAAACATGCAATGTGTGGCAATCCAGAGCAGGTTATATACTGCTGATGTAGAAAACTCCCTCCTGCACATGCAGGCACAACACATAGAGTCAACATCGTAAGCTGTTCTCAGATGCATAGGCTCTCAGGGGTTGAAAGAGACTTCTGGAGATCATATAGTCCAACACCCCTGCTAAAGCACAGGCAGCCACAGCAGTTTGCCCAGGATCACAATGTCCAGGTGGCTTTGGAATGTCTCTGGGCAGCCTGCTCCAGGGCTCCAGCATCCTCACAGCAGAAAATTTTCTCCTCCTGTTCAGATGGAACCTTGTGGGTTCCAGTTTGTGCCTGTTGCCCCTTGTCCTGTCACTGAACACAGCTGAAAAGTGTGGCCCCATCCTCCTGCCCCACACCCCTCAGCTCTTGCTGAGCATTGATCAGACTCCCTCTGTGCCTGCTCTTCTGTAGATTCAACAGCCCCAGGTCTCTCGGCCTTTTCTCATCATGGTGATGCTTCAGGCCTCTCATGTTCAGAGTCTTTACTGTGCTCTCTCTAGTTGTTTCTGGTCTCTCTTAAACTGGGGAGCCCAGAACTGGACATTTTACTCCAAGTGTGGCCTCACTAGGGCAGAGTAGAGGGACAAGAGTACCACTCTTGACCTGCTGGCTGCACTCTTTCTTAATAGACCTCAGGGCACTATATGCCTTCTTCATCACAAGAGCGTGTTGCTGGCTCATGGTGACCTTGTTGTCCACCACCATTCCCACATTCTTCTCCACAGAGCTGCTCTCCAGTAAGACGGTACTGGTGGAAGTGTTATTTCTCCCCAGGTGTGGGGCCCTACACTTTTTCTTGTTGAACTTCATGAGGTTCTCCTCTGCCTGACTCTGCAGCCTGTCTAGGTCTCACTAAATGGCAGCACAGCCTGAGGGGGGGAGGGAGTCAGCCACTCCCTGTTTTGTCATCAGCTAACTTACTGATGGTCCACTCTGTGCCTTCAAGTCTGTGATGAAGATACAGAACAGGATGACATAGAGCTGACCCCTGCAGGGGACACCAAGAGCCTCCAGCTAGATTCTGTCCCACTGATCACAACCCTCTGAGCTCTCAGCTTTACCCAGTTGTAGTAGATGTCACTTTTTCTTTAGGTCATTGACCACTTAGAATCATAGAATGGCTTAGGTTGGAAGGGACCTCAAAGCTCATCCAGTTCCTACCCACCCTGTGCCATAGGCAAGGACACCTCCCACTAGAACAGGTCATAGAATCATAGAATGGTTTAGGTTGGAAGGGACCTCAAAGCTCACCCAGTTCCAACCCCCCTGTGCCATAGGCAGGGACACCTCCCACTGGAACAGGTCGCTCAAGGCCTCATCCAGCCTGGCCTTGAACACCTCCAGGGAGGGAGCAGCCACAACCTCCCTGGGCAACCTGTTCCAGTGTCTCACCACCCTCACTGTGAACATCCTAACATCTTGTTTCAGTCTCCCCTCTGGAGAACATCCATGTGAACATCCTAACATCCTGGTTTCGAGGCCAGGCTGGATGAGGTCTTGAGCATCCTGATCTAGCAGGAGGTGTCCCTTCCTATGGCACAGGGGGGTTGGAACTGACTGATCTTTGAGGTCTCTTCCAACCTAAACCATTCTATGATTCTGCCACTTTAAACCCATTCCTTGTTGTCCTGTCATAACAAGACTTTGTGAATAGTCCCTCCCCAGCCCTCCTGTAGCCCCCTTCAGATACTGGAAGGCTACTATAAGGTCTCCTGGAAGCCTTCCCTTCTCCAGGCTGAAAAACCCCAACTCTCTCAGCCTCACTTAAATATTTTCTTTCTTCCCCCCACCCCTCCTCAGGCTCTGTCTTGACTGCATTGGTAAGAATGCGACCCTCCTGGAGAATCAGATACCCTGCTTGCCATCAAAACTCCTGCAGCAAGTGCTGAAAAAAATCACCTTCTGGGCTGCAGTCAGCCACCGGCAGGAGAGAAAAGCTGAAACTGAAAGACAAAACCAGCTGAGCGCCACATGAAGAGCAGCAGTCAGCCCAACTTGTGGAACACTTGGGTCGATCTGTGGGGGTGCAGCAGGGTCTTTTGTTAGGGGACTTCTACTAAGGCTACAGAACAACTCCCATGTTAAGCCCAGTTTCTAAAGTGAGGTTTGAGAACAAAGAAATCCTTTTTATATGAGAGCCTCCTTGTTTTCTGCAGTATAGAAAAACTGATCAGACTTTGTGTGTGTGTATATATATATATATATAGAGAGAGAGAGTTTATTTCTGCAGCTGTGGTCTTAAATGAGGCAGTCCATCCAACTTAATTATTTTTCCAGGGTGACAACATTTTTTTCCAGCTGGGATTAAAAAAAAACATAAACATGGCATTAAGTCTAAAATCTTGCTCCAGCCTTAGCACATCAACCTCACCACAAAGGCAAGATTAGCTCAACACTCTTCTCTCTGGAGGATTCAGGCTCTTGGGCAAGGTAACAACTTCCTAACCACTGCTGAATTCCTTTGATTCCACACCGGACTCCATCATCCAGAAAACCAGGAAGGTAACCATGGAACTGGGAGAAGAAGCTGCATTGCTGTTTGTATAAGGAGACTTCTGAGCAGTTCCCCAAATGGTTTTACCACGTTTGTCAGCAAGGAAGTCCCTCTTTTTGAAATGGGTTGTACATTGTATTTTGGGTGTGTAAAGTTTATATTTAATTCTTGGGTTAAAAAAAAAAAAAAAGCAAACAAAAAAACAAAGGAATAATGCTTATTTATTGTTTAAGGAGAGCATAAGTAGTACCTGCTATTTTTCTGTTTCAATTATCTAGGAGCACAGTCATTAAAATTTTATAGAGGGTTCAACCAAGACCAATTTCGACTCTTTTTTTTTCTTGTTTTGCAAAATGATGTACTTGGGGAAAGGAGTTCTTGGAGCTAAGTTACCACAAAAGGCAGTTTGGGGAACTGGGTATTGTAGCAGAGATATCATTTTATGTCCTGGAGTTAAAACCAAAGTGCCATGCCATACAAAATGCCCAGGTTGTCACCCCTGAGCTAGTAATGTGTGTTTCTCTTGATGATGAAACAAACACCCAACCCTGGGAACAGGAGCCAGCAATGTGGCCAAGAAAGCAAACAGCATAGAATCATAGAATGGTTTAGGTTGGAAGGGACCTCAAAGCTCACCCAGTTCCAACCCCCCTGTGCCATAGGCAGGGACACCTCCCACTGGAACAGGTCACTCAAAGCCTCATCCAGCCTGGCCTTGAACACCTCCAGGGAGGGAGCAGCCACAACCTCCCCGGGCAACCTGTTCCAGTGTCTCACCACCCTCACTGTGAAGAACTTCCTCCTAACATCCCATTCAAATCTCCCCTCTGCCAGTTTGAACCCATTCCCCCTCGTCCTGTCATTACAAGACCTTGTGAACAGTCCCTCCCCAGCCTTCCTGTAGGCCCCTTCAGATACTGGAAGGCTACTATAAGGTCTCCTGGAAGCCTTCTCTTCTCCAGGCTGAAAAGTCTCAACTCCCTCAGCTTGTCCTCATAGCAGAGGTGCTCCAGCCCTCTGATCATCTTTGTGGCCCTCCTCTGGACTCTCTTCAGCAGTTCCATGTCCTTCCTGTGCTGGGGGCTCCAGAACTGCACACAGTACTGCAGGTGGGGTGTGAGGAAAGGAGAGCAGAGCAAAGGGGCAGAATCCCCTCCCTTGCCCTGCTGCCCACAGCTGCTCTTGCTGCAGCCCAGCACACAGTTGCTGTCTGGGCTGCACTCACACTGCAGCCTCATCTTCAGCTTTGCATCACCCCACACCCCCAGGGCCTGTTCCTCAGGGCTGCTCTCAGCCATTCCCCACCCTGCCTGGAGTTGTGCTTGGGATTGCACCCACCCAGGTGCAGGACCTTACACTTGGCCTTGTTGAATGCCATGAGTTTGGCATGGGCACAGCTCTGCAGCCTGTGCAGGTCCCTCTGGATGGATCCCTGCCCTCTAGCAAGTCCTGGCCTGGATCAGCAATGGTGTGGCCAGTAGCACCAAGGCAGTGATTGTCCCTCTGTACCGAGCACCGGTGAGGCCATGGCTTGAAGGGTGGGTTGTTTTGGGCCCACACTTTAAGGAAGGCCTTGGAGGGCAACAGAAGTGGTGAAGGATCTGGAGAACAGGTCTTGTGAGAAGTGGCTGCTGGAGCTGGGGTTGTTCAGCCTGAAGGAGGCTTGAAGGGAGAGCTGCTGGCTCTCTACAGCTCCCTGTAAAGAGGTTGGGAAGTGTGGTGAGTGTTAGTCTCTTCTCCCAAGGAATGTGCAACAGGATGAGTTGCACCAAGGGAGATTTAGATTGGGCATGAGGAACAGCGGTGGTCACTCATTGGAACAAACTGGCCAGAGAGATGGTGGAGTCACCATCTCTGAAGGTGTAGATAGAACATTTCAAGATACTGTTTAGTGGTGATTCTGCCCCTTTGCTCTGCTGAGACCCCACCTGGAGTACTGTATACAGTTCTGGAGCCTCCAACACAAGAACATGGGACTGGTGGAGTGAGTTCAGAGGAGGCCACCAAGAGGGCTGCAGCAGCTCTGCTGTGAGGACAGACTAAGAGTTGGGGCTCTGCAGCTTACAGAAGACTTCCAGGAGACCTTGAAGTGGCCTTCTGGTATGTGAAGGAGGCTACAGAAAGGTCTGGGGAGGGACTATTGACAAGGTCTTGCTATGACAGGATGAGGAGGAATGGGTTTAAAGTGCCAGAGGGGAGGTTGAAACTGGATGTCAGGAAGAAGTTCTTTACAGTGAAGGTGGCGAGACACTGGCACAGGTTGCCCAGGGAGGTTGTGGCTGCTCCCTCCCTGGAGGTTTTGAAGGCCAAGCTGGATAAGGCCTTGAGCGACCTGTTCTAGTGGATGTCTCCCTGCCTATGGCACAGGGGAGTTGGAGCTGGCTGAGCTCTGAGCTCCCTTCCAACCCCAAACACTCCATGACTCGGTGGCACGGTGGTGCTGGGCTAACGGCTCTGTGCCTGGCGGGGACAGCCCAGACTGGCTGTGCCTGCCACAGCCCTGATACGCCGCAGTGACCTGTAGTGGCTCAGCTCCTGCGCTGGGGTGACTCGTGTCAGCAAGCCGAGCCACAATCGCTATCGCTGCCGCTGCCACCTCCACCTCGCCGCTCTCCGGGCGCCGCCCCCGGTGCCGCCTGGGCTGGAGGGCGCCTGCGCGGCGCTGCCGGAAGCTCCCGCCCGCGGCGGATGTTGACGGACCGCGGCCCGACGAGGTGAGGGGCGGGAGGGGACCGCTGTGACACCGGCACCGCGGCCCGACGAGGTGAGGGGCGGGAGGGGACCGCTGTGACACCGGCACCGCGGCCCGACGAGGTGAGGGGCGGGAGGGGACCGCTGTGACACCGGCACCGCGGCCCGCTGAGGTGAGGGGCCGGAGGGAGGCGGGAAGGAGGGGGCAGCTCCGACACCGCGACCACAGATCCTCCGCCACCTCCTCCTCCACCACCATCACCGCCACCGCGGTAGGGCCCGGGGAGCGGCGGAGCGGGGGTCGAGGAGGGGCTGAGGCGGAAAGGGGGAGGCCGGAGCTAGGAGCGGGCGGTGAGGGGGCTGCGCGCCGTGGGGCAGGGGGAGAGGAGGGAGATCAGCCCTTGGCAGAAAGCGAGGAGGACCGAAGCGTGTCGGGAAGGCAGCTGTAGAGCGGTGGCGCATTGCCGTTAGGGGCATGTCGCGACAGCGTGTCGTGAGGAGGTCCTTCCTGGCCGTGAGCAGAGAGATGTTGTCGAGCCCCTAGAGGGCTTGGAAGCGACGGGGACCTGTGAGAAAGGCTTCACCGCAGGAAGGGGCGGATGGAAGCTGCCCGGCGTGCCTTAGGCTGTTAAAAAAGGAGAACGTGGTCGCCGGGGAGAGGTCGGGAAAAAATGCGGCTGGCTCCAAAGCAGGAGGAGTTCCCTGAGGTGTGGGGGAAGGCTTTCCGATTTAAAGCGTAGTTAAGGCTCACAAACGAGCTGCCGGAGGTGGGGTGCGCAGTGCCCCCATCAGCGGAGAATCCTGTCAGGAGTGGGGTAGGTGCGGAGGGTTTGCTGGGCTCGGGTGGGCTCCCCGCAGCCCTCCCGGCTGCTCTGCCTCTGCCTGGCCGCACAAAGCCATCTCCTGGCTTGTCCACTCTCCCCGACCTCTTATTCTGCGTCTGAGGTTCTTTCTGGTGGTGACAGCTTCAGCCTAAAAGCAGACAAAGACTTGGGAGTAACTGCTGAGTGGAAGGCGACTCAAATTTTCATGGGGTCCTCCCTCTCCGTTCCAGCCAATGTCCACGATTAACCTGGCAGGGCTGACCTCGGTGTCCCTTCCTGGCTTGATTCCTCCCATGGTTAGGGCTGTGAATTAGCAGTGACCCCAGTGACAGCATGGCCCTGGGGCTTCCAGGAAAAGGGTCACTATAGGTTGGGGACTGACCTGCTGGAGAGTAGGGAAGGGGAGAAGGACTTGGGAGTCCTGGTGGCTGGAAGGATGGCCAGGAACCAGCAGTGTGCTCTGGTGACCAGGAGGGCCAGTGCCATTCTGGTGTGGATTAAAAGGGCTGTGGTTAATAGTCGAGGGAACCTCTCCTGCCCCTCTACTCTGCCCTGCTGAGACCTCATTTGGAGTATTATGTCCAGTTCTGGGCTCCCCACTTCAAGATGGACATGGAGCTCCTAGAGAGAGTCCAGAGAGCCACAAAGATGATTAAGGAAGTTGAACATCTTCCTTATGAGGAGAGCCTGAGGGAGCTGGGGCTGTGCTGCTGGGAGAGGAGGAGACTGAGGGATGACCTGATTAATGTTTATAAATATGTAAAGGGCGAGTGGCAGGAGGCTGGAGCCAGGCTCTGCTGGGTGATACCCAGGGACGGGACAAGGGGCACTGAGTGGAAGCTGAGCCATAGGAGGTTCTGTGTGAACCTGAGGAAGAATTTTTTTCCCTGTGAGGGTGACAGAGCACTGGAACAGGCTGCCCAGGGGGGTTGTGGAGTCTCCCTCTCTGGAGATATTCAAGAACCATCTGGATGTGCTCCTATGTGATCTGCTCTGGGTGATCCTGCTCTGGCAGGAAGGCTGGACAAGATGAGCTTTCCAGGTCCCTTACAGCCTCTGACATTCTGTGATTCTATGATTCACTTCTACCATAGCTGTGGTGTGGAGGCTGTTCTGACCCCTGAGCTGCTCAGGAGGCTGAATGCACATAGCTGTGGTCATTCCAGGATGCTCTGGGGCTTGTCCTTCTGGAAAAGACCTTTCCAGGTCATTGGGGTGGCTATGTTTCATGTTTGGGGTTAGTTTTTTTTTTTTTCAGCATAAACAACATGTCCTGTATTGAATAGCTATGGGGAGGTTTGTGTTTGGGACACCTGGCTTAGGAAGCCCAAAAGGAGCTTTGCCTGGAAAGCTGCAGGAGTTTTCACTTTTGTGAAATCCATATTGTAAGCAAAGATGTCAGATTGATTCCACTGGGGGTTGCTTTTGGTTTGGTTGGGGCTTTTTTTTTTGTTTGTTTGTTTGTTTGTGGATTTATTATTTTTTTGGTCATTAGTGAATGCATTTATAGAAAAGTGTGATTTAAAACCAAAAATGGAGACCTTGTATGAGAAATTACTTTCAGCTGAGGTGTTCCTGTATGAAACTGGCTTGGCTGATGGGATAGCTTCTATCATGGAAACATCATTGAATGGTTCATTGAATCATTTTGGTTGGAAAAGAACTTTAAGATTATCAAGTCCAGCTGAATCATAGAATTGTAGAATGGCTTAGGTTGGAAGAGACCTCAAAGATCATCCAGTTCCAACCCCCCTGTGCCATAGGCAGAGACACCTCCCACTAAATCAGGTTGCTCAAGACCTCATTCAACCTGGCCTTGAACACATCCAGGGAGGAAGCAGACACAACCTCCCTGGGCAACCTGTTCCAGTGTCTCACCACCCTCACTGTGAAGAGCTTCCTCCTAACATCCTGTTCAAATCTCCCCTCCGCCTCCCCTCCTCTGGTGTTAAACTGTGTCCCTCAGCACCACATCTTTGCATCTTGCAAATACCTTCAAGGTGTTTAAGTAACCTCCCTGGGAAGCCTGTTCCAGTCTTTTGAGAACCCTTTCAGTGGAGAAATTTGTTCTAATATCCAGCTGGTGCAACTGCTCATCCTGTTGCTTGTTACCAGGGAGATGAGACCAACCCCTACCTGTCTCCTACCTTTTCTCCAGACTGAACAACCCCAGGTCCCTCTGCTGCTCTTCACCAGACCTGTTCTGTAGATCCTTCCCCAGCTTTGTTGCCCTTCTCTGCATTCACTCTGGCACCTCACTGTCCCAGTGTTAGAGGTGTGACCTCACCAGTGCTGAGTACAGGGGAACAATCACATCCCTGGTCTACCTTACCTGGCCATGCTATTGCTGATCCAGGCCAGGATGCTGTTGACCTTCTTGGCCAGCTGGGCACGCAGGCTGGCTCCTGTTTAGCTGGCTGTCAACTAACACCCTCAGGTCCATTTTCACTGGGTAGTTTCCAGCCACTCTGTTCCAAGCCTGGAGTGCTCATGAGGTTGTTGTGGCCCAAGTGCAGGACCCAGCACTTGGCCATGTTGAACCTCAAACCATTGATCCAGCCTGTCCAGGTCCATCTGTAGAGCCCTCAAGCAGACCAGCACTCTCTCCCAGCTTAGTGTCATCTGCAAACTTACTAAGGATACCTTGATCTCCTGGGCCAGATCATTGATCACAGGATTTTAGGGTTTGGAAGAGACCCAAGGAGATAATTGAGTCCAACCTCCCTGCCACAGCAGGACCAGACAATCTAGCTCAGGTCACACAGGAATACATCCAGACAGGCTTTGAAAAGTCCCCAGAGAAGAAGACTCCACAACCCCACTGGGCAGCCTGTGCCAGTGCTCTGGGAACCTTCCAGGCAAAAAGTTGCCCCTTGGGTTGAGCTGCAACCTCCTGTGCTGCAGCTTCCGTCCATTGCTTCTTGTCCTATCCCAGGGAGCAAGTGAGCAGAGCCTGTGCTCCCCTACTCCTGACCCCCAGCCCTCAGATATTTAGAAACATTGATTAAATCCCTTCTCAGTCTTCTCCAGACTAAGCAGCCCCAGGTCCTTCAGCCTCTCCTCATCAGGCAGTGCTCCAGTCCTCTCATCTCTCCTCATAGCCCTCCACTGGACCCTTTCCAGCAGATCCCTGTCCCTCTTCCACTGGGGAGCCCAAAACTGAAGGCAGTACTAAAGATGAGGTCTGAGCAGGGCAGAGTAGAGGTGGAGGAGAACCTCCCTTGATCTGCTGGACACACTCTTCTTAATACACCCCATTGATAAAGACATGAATGTGAACTGGTCCCAGTACTGAGTCGTGGGGAAGGTCACTTCCATCGCTGTGAAAGAAACAACACTGGAGGGTTTGGGGAGCTGCTCTGTGGTTTGGTTTTTTGTTTGTTTTGTTTTGGCTTGTTTTTTTTTCCTTTCCCCTCCGGTGGTTTCCCCCGACGGTTCTTTTTTCAGAGCTTCCTACTCTGTTATTCTGTGCACGTAGCTGCTGTGTCGAAATGGCTGACGAGAACGAAGACCTGCAGGCAGACGAAGAGCTCCCAGCTCCAGCTGAGGATAGCTTTGAGCAGCTGGAGAACGACAGCCCCGCGGAGCGCAGCGGCCATGTGGCCGTCACCGATGGCCGCTGCATGTACGTCTGGGGAGGCTACAAGGTAGGCGAACTTCCTGCCACCCGTGGTGCTGCTAATTAGCTCCCATTAGCTGCCGAGCGACTCTCTGGGGGATTAATCCCTCCCTGGGAACAGAAAAGCTCCAGTTCACACGATTAGGATCTGGCGTGCCCCGAGTTTTGAAATGGCAGGGTGAGCTCTGTCGAAAGAAGGCACACAGGTAGGCTTTTGTGAGGTGCAGGGTGGTGGTGGCTGGCAGCTCAGCCAGGAGGAATCATAGAATCCTAGAATGGTTTAGGTTGGAAGGGAGCTGAAAGATCATCCAGCTCCAACCCCGCCGTGCTATAGGCAGGGACATCTCCCACTAGAACAGGTCATAGAATCATAGAATGGTTTAGGTTGGAAGGGAGCTCAAAGCTCATCCAGCTCCAACCCTCCCTGTGCCATAGGCAGGGACACCTCCCACTAGATCAGGTCGCTCAAGGCCTCATCCAACCTGGCCTTGACCTTATAGCAGCCTACCAGTATCTGAAGGGGGCCTAGAGGAAGGCTGGGGAGGGACTGTTCACAAGGTCTTGTAATGACAGGACGAGGGGGAATGGGTTCAAATTGGCAGAGGGGAGATTTGAACGGGATGTCAGGAAGAAATTCTTCACAGTGAGGGTGGTGAGGCACTGGAACGGGTTGCCCAGGGAGGTTGTGGCTGCTCCCTCCCTGGATGTGTTCAAGGCCAGACTGGATGAGGTCTTGAGTGACCTGTTCTAG
>VWZI01018063.1:86892-110182 GCA_013396835.1 Psilopogon haemacephalus
TTGTGGCTGCTCCCTGCCTGGAGGTGTTGAAGACCAGGCTGGATGAGGTCTTGAAGAGTCCTGTTCTAGTGGGAGGTGTCCCTGCCTATGTCACAGGGGGGTTGGAACTGGCTGAGCTTTGAGGTCTCTTCCAACCTAAACCATTCTGTGATTCTGTGGCTGTACAGTGGAGCCTTCTTGTCCGCAGGCTTGAACAGCCACAACTCCTTCAGCCTGCCCTCACAGCAGAGGGGTTCCAGCCCTCCTTTGGATGCCCTCCAACAGGTCTTTCTTGTCTTGGGGGGGTTTCAGAGCTGGATTCAGCACTGCAGGTGGGGGTCTCTGTTTCTTTGATAGTTGAGGAGCAGGAAGCCATTGTAACCCTCCCGCTGCATCTGGCCTTGCTCAGTGACACAGATGGTTAATTCAGTGTGCTTTGTGCTGCTTGCACAAACCAAGGGCTCTGGTAAATTTTCTGCTGTTGATCTTATCTGACTGAACACGTTGGGATAGTGTCCCAGAGATGCCAGAAGGCTTTTTGGCACTGCAAACCTTGGAAAAGATGAGGGAGACAAGGAGAAGGTGTTGAAGCCAGATGAGCTGACATGTGAAGCATTGCGGTTGCCTTGCACCCTCCTCCTCCTCCATTTGGTTGGTGTGGAGCTAGCTCCCTGAGCAGGGAGTGGTGCCATGAGATCAACTCAGCCTTCTGGCACTGGAGGATAGACTGAGGAAAAACCAGGTTGCCCAGAATCTTGTCCAGGTGGTTTTGGAATCTCTCCAGAGAAGGAAACTCCATCTTTCTGAGCAACCAGCTCCAGGGCTCCAGCACCCTCGCAGCAAACAATTTTTCTTTGCTTCTCTCAGATTATCTACCCCAGATTGATTTCTCAGAGGGTTCCTGGCTTCCAGAGAACACAACTTGACATGGTCACAGATTGCATGGTCAGGATTATCCCCTTGCAGGAGAAGCTGGAAAGGCTGATCCATATAGAGCAGGGCTCTCTCCACAGCCAGGTGTGAGCAGTACTGCTGGAATATGTGATGCCAGGGGCTGGGGAGGTGTGATGTGAATTTGGGGGAGCAATCAGGAGTCTTTGGTTCTTCTTTGCTCACAAGTGGCAAGGGTTACAGGTTCTTAACTGTCATGTCAGGGTAGGGATTTGAGCTACTGCCTACAAAATCTTGACCTGGACAGCACAGGCATCTTCTGCTGTGTCCATTACCTGAAGAAAAATCTCACCTTTGGGACTTCTGTGTGGTTTGCTGCAGAGGCTCAGGAAAGATAGGAAATGGAAACTGGCACTCTGTATCATAGAATCAGTCGGGGTTGAAAGGAACCACAAGGATCATCTAGTTTCAACCCCCCTGACATGCCCAGGGACACCATACCCTAGATCAGGCTGCCCACAGCCTCTGCCAGCCTGGCTGCAAACACCTGCAGGGACATGGCCCCAAACACCTCCCTGGGCAGGCAACCCATTCCAGGCTCTCACCACTCTCATGCTGAATCTCCCCACCTGCAGCTTTGCTCCATTCCCCCTAGTCCCTGATAGCCTAAAAGGTCCCTCCCCAGCTTTTTTGGAGGCTTCCTTCAGATACTGCAAGGCCATAAGAAGGTCACTGGGGAGCCTCCTTCTCCAGACTGAACAGCCCCAACTCTTTCAGTCTCTCCTCATGGCAGAGGTGCTGCAGCCCTCTGAGCATCCTCATGGCCCTTCTCTGGACACACTCCAGCATGTCCACATCCCTCTTGTCCCAGAGGCTCCAAACTGGATACAGTACTCCAGGTTGGGTCTCAGCAGGGCAGAGTAGAGGGGGAGAATCACCTCCCTGGCCCTGCTGGCCACACTGCTCCTGATGAAGCGCAGGCTCTGCTTGGCTTTCTGGGTCCAACCCCCATACTACTCTGATTCAGTGCCCCTTGCCTGTGGTGCTGGCTTTTGAGTTCTTGATGTGGAAAGAAAGCTTGTGGTTGCAGTAGGTTATGTGATCAGTTCAGGTGTGCTAGGCTGGAGCTGTGGCTGTTCAGTTTGGTGCAGTTTGGGTTTGATTACTTCCTAACTCAGTAAGAATTTCATGTCCAGGCCATGCCCTGAGTTTCTACCATGTGCTGAAACCCAAGCATACAATCTAAATTACATTTCAGTCATGGCTTTAAACCCCCGAACAGAGCAGTAAACCCAGCTGCGTGACTGCTCTTGGTGACTCCTCTTCAGGCTTTGAAGCCAAATGGAGCAAGAAAATGGCTTCCCCAAGACTAAAGACTTCCCAGGCAGCTTCACTGGTAGAAGGTCTGCTGCATGTAACATCCCCTGGTCTACTCTTCCATAGTGACCATGCCCAAGCTTTGGTTCTTTCCCTTCTTACAGGAATATCTGTGAATGTTTTGGGCTCAGGAAATGTGGGAAGAGGGCTTGGAAAGGGCAGAGATGACAGACCACAGGAATAAAACCCCTGTAGCTGCTGTGTGGGAGCCCAGGTAGGGAAGGTTGAAGAGCAGCAAGCAGGTAGCAGGCTGCTGGCTTGACACATTTGGAACCAGAGCAAAGCTTGGAAGCCTGAGGCCTGGGAAGCAGCTGCAGAAGGATTTAGTGTGGGAGGGTAGGGTTGATTAGGCAAGAAACAGGGCCCCACACCTGGCAAACTTGCATTGTAGACTTACTGGGAGTAAAGTCTTGCAAACTTCCATTGTAGACTTGCTGGGAGTAAAGGAGCTTCCCTGTTTGAGCATAGCCTTTGCAGGACCTCAGTTTGTAGCAACAGATGTGAGAAGTCGATGAATTTGATGGTCTTATAGGGGCCATGAAGATGATCAGAGGGCTGCAGCAGCTCTGCTATGAGGACAGGCTGAGAGAGTTGGGGCTTTTCAGCCTGGAGAAGAGAAGGCTTCCAGGAGACCTTATAGTAGCCTTCCAGTATCTGAAGGGACCTACAGGAGGGCTGGGGAGGGACTATTGACAAGGTCTTGTAATGCCAGGACAAGGAAGAATGGGTTTAAATTGGCAGAGGGGAGATTGAAACTGGATATTGGGAGGAAGTTGTTTGCAGTGAGGGTGGTGAGACACTGGCACAGGTTGCCCAGGGAGGTTGTGGCTGCTCCCTCCTTGAAGGGGTTGAAGGCCAGGTTGGATGAGGCCGTGGGGGACCTGTTGTAGTGGGAGGTGTCCCTGCCTATGGCACAGGGGGGTTGGAACTGGATGAGCTTTGAGGTCTCTTCCAACCTAAACCATTCTGTGAATGATTCTGTGGTTGCATGATAGCATTTCTCACCAGTCTTTCTGCACTGTTTCTTCTGTTTCAGGCTAATATTTTTCGGTGGCTATGGTTACTTCCCTGAAGGGAAGCAACGGGGGACTTTTGAATTTGATGAAACCTCTTTTTGGGTAAGCCAGCCTGGAAGCCATTTCTATTTCAAGTCTGATATTTAATGAGTGCTTATTAAAACTTGTGCCTTGTTTCATGTTTTTTAAAAGAATTCAGGTCTTCCCCGAGGCTGGAACGACCACGTGCATGTGCTGGACACTGAAACTTTTACTTGGAGCCAGCCTATAACTACGGTAGGTTCTCTGTCAGTTAAGCTTGCAGCTCTCTGTGCTCTGTCTCTTGGAATCATGGAATTGTTTCACAGGCTCACAGGATTTTAGAGGTTGGAAGGGACCCAAGGAGATCATCAAGTCCAACCCCCCTGCCACAGCAGGAGCAGACAATCTAGCTCAGGGCACACAGGAACACATCCAAACAGGCCTGGAAAGGCTCCACACAAGGAGACTCCACAGCCTCTCTGGGCAGCCTGTGCCACTGCTCTGGGACCCACACAGTCAAGAAGTTCCCCCTTGTGTTGAGCTGCAACCTCCTGTGCTGCAGCTTCCATCCATTGCTCCTTGTCCTATCCCAGGGAGCAAGTGAGCAGAGCCTGTCCCCACACTCCTGACCCCCAGGCCTCAGAGATTTAGAAACATTGATTAAATCCCCTCAGAGTCTTCTCTTCCCCAGACTAAGCAGCCCCAGGTCCTTCAGCCTCTCCTCATCAGGCAGTGCTCCAGTCCCCTCAGCATCCTCATAGCCATCTGCTGGACCCTCTCCAGCAGATCCCTGTCCCTCTTCAACTGGGGAGCCCAAAACTGAACACAGCACTCAAGGTGAGGTCTCACCAGCACAGAGTAGAGGGGGAGGAGAACCTCCCGTGATCTGCTGGACACACTCTTCTTAATACACCCCAGGATCCCCTTGGCCCTCTTGGCCACAAGGGCACATTTCTATCCCACAGTTAACTTCTTATCCACCAGGACTCCCAGGTCCCTCTCCACAGGGTTGGAAGAGTCCTTTTAAGATCATAGAGTTCAAGCTGAGACCACCATGGCCATGAAACCACATCCCAAAGTGCCATGTCTGCATGTTTACTGGGCACCTCCAGGGACGGTGACTCTACCACCTCCCTGGGCAACCTATTCCAATGCCTGTCTCTTGTAGCAGCCTCTGAAAGTAATCATGATTCTGCTGGGCCTGATCTCACTGCTTGAACTTGTGTCAAGTTAGAAGAGTTTGATGAGTAAGTGGCCTCCTCACGTGGCTTTGCAGGGCAAGCAGTGGCCTGTCCCAGCAGCTCTGGGCTGCAGATGCTCTGGAGTGCCTGCCTGTTTGCTCAATCAACAGAATCACAGACTGGTGGGGGGTTGGATGTGATCTCTGGAGATCACCCAACCCCCCTGCTAAAGCAGGGTCACCCACAGCAGCTTGCCCAGGATCAAAAAGTCCAGCTGGATTTGGAATCTCTCCAGAGAAAATACTCCACAAGCTCTCTGGGCAGCTTGGTGCAGAGCTGTTACTAAAGTGCAATGTGCAGTGTGAAGCTGTTAAGCTGTTGTATCTCGTGAGGAGGGTCCTTCTCTAGCCTCTCTCTCCCTGGTTAACTGCAAGCAAGAAGCAGAGAAAGTCATCCACAATAGGTTGCTCTTCTCTGCTCCACCTTGCAGCCTTTAACTGTCATGTGCTCTGTGACTTTGCCTTCTTTGGCATCCAAACCCAGCCCTAAATGCCAGGAGTTAGAAAAGGTGGAAGATCTCTCTGCAGGACCTAGTGGTAGCTTGCAGGAGGTGAGAAATGCCCTGCAGGACTCCTCTGTTGGCTGTGTGGGGTTGAGCTGCTCTCAGTGGTGCTTGCTGAGTTTATTCTCTCCACGGGATGATGAATCACAGGCCCTGGCTGCTGGGAAGCACCACATATTCAGCACTGCTGCTTCTGCTGGTCTGGCAGCCACTCCTGGCCTCGGGAGCTGTCACCTGTGCCAGGGCATTGTGGAGTCCTGTTTTCTGGAAGCCAGGAACACTGAGAAACCAGGTGCTCCCAAGAGGAGAGCCAGAAGTCTCTGCCCTTCCTGAGATCATTCTCTTCCACCCTCAATCTCCTGTGTAGCCACAGCAAGCCTGTGGAAGTAGGAAACTGCAACAGGTTCTTACCTCAGTCTGTCTGATCCAGCTAGGGGAGGAAACCTGGACAGGACTGTGTGGCCAGGACACTTCAATTCCCTGTTTCAATTCCCTGTGCTTTGCTGTCTTGCCAGGGAAGTGGGACTGTTAATGTCTCTCCTATAGATGAACTCCATGAGAATCATAGACATTTTGGAAGAGACCTCCAAGCTCATCCAGCCCAACCTGTCACCCAGTCCTATCCTATCAACTAGACCATGGCACTAAGTGCCCCATCCAGGCTTTGCTTGAACACCTCCAGAGATGGTGACTCCACCACCTCCCTGGGCAGCCCATTCCAATGCCAATCACTCTCTTTGTTAAGAACTTCTTCTTAACATCCAGCCTATACCTCCCCTGGCACAACTTGAGCCTGTGTCCCCTTGTTCTGTTGCTGGCTGCCTGGAAGAAGAGCCCAATCCCACCTGGCTACAGCCATGGTGCTTTCTGTGTGTGGTGGCATCTTCAGCCCAGCTTCTCCTCACGAAAGCTTTGGCTTTGGTGAGGCTACACCTAAAGTATTGTGTTCAGTTTGGGGCACTACAGTACGAGAGAGAGATGGATGTGCTGGAGCAGGTCCAGAGGAGGGCAACGAAGCTGGAGAAGGGCCTGGAGAATAAATCTGATGAAGAGTGACTGAGGGAGCTGGGGATGGTTAGCGTGAGGAAGAGGAGGCTGAGGGCAGACCTCATTGCTGTCTACAGCTACCTGAAGGGACATTGAGGAGAGGCTGCTGCTGGGCTCTGCTCACAGGGAATTGGAGACAGAAGGGAATGGCCTCAAGCTGAGGCTGGGGAGGTTTAGATTGGACATTAGGAAAAAGTTTTTCCTGGAGAGAGTGGTCAGGGACTGGAATGATCTGCTCAGGGAGGTGGTGGAGTCACCCAGCCTGGATGTGTTTCAGGGTGGTTTGGATGTGGTGCTTGGGGCTATGGTTGGAGGTGAATCTTGTAGAGTAGGGTTCTAGGCTGGACTTGGTTATCCTGAGGGGCTTTTCCAACCTGCCTGTTTCTGTGACTCTGTGATTCAGTTGATCTGCTGCAGGTTTTCTTTCATGTCTCTACTGAACTTACCTTCTTATGCCACATTTTCTGTTCCCAGGGTAAAACTCCATCCCCACGAGCAGCTCACGCTTGTGCCACCGTTGGGAACAGAGGCTACGTGTTTGGTGGCAGATACAGAGTAAGCCCCAGCCCTGCTTGACCAAGTGTTACTGAAACCTCAACAGAGCAGCTCAGGCATCTTCTGCTTTCTTGTAGGAGTCCAGGATGAACGATCTGTACTATCTGAATCTGGATACCTGGGAATGGAATGAAATGTAGGTGCTAAACCTTGAGCTCTTTGGTGTGCAGAGGTGACAACTTTGATTTTATAGAGTAAGATTGATACAAGTTTGATCAAGGTGACACTTAAGAGTTTCTATAGTAAGGTGCTTTTAATGTCACTTTTGATGTCACAAGCACCTGGAGTACTGTGTGCAGTTTTGGAGCCCCCAACACAAGAAGGACATGGAACTGTTGGAGCCAGTGCAGAGGAGGCTGCCATGATCCTCAGAGGGCTGCAGCAGCTCTGCTCTGAGGACAGGCTGAGAGAGTTGGGGCTCTGCAGCATGGAGAAGAGAAGGCTTCCAGGAGACCTTATAGTAGCCTTCCAGTATCTGAAAGTGGCCTACAGGAAGGCTGGGGAGGGACTATTGACAAGGTCTTGTAATGACAGGACAAAGAGGAATGGGTTTAAAGTGTCAGAGGGAAGATGGAAACTGGATGTTAGAAGGAAGTTGTTTGCAGTGAGGGTGGTGAGACACTGGCACAGGTTGCTGAGGGAGGTTGTGGCTGCTCCTTCCCTGGAGGTGTTGAAGGCCAGGTTGGATGTGGCCTTGAGCAACCTGTTCTAGTGGGAGGTGTCCCTGCCTGGTGGAGGGATTGGAACTGGCTGATCTTTGAGCTCCCTTCCAACCTAAACCATTCTGTGATTCTGTAAGTTAACATAGTCAACACAAGGCCAGGTTAAACAGAACATTGAGCAGCCTGGTTCACAGGATGTCAGGGGTTGGAAGGGACCCAAAGAGGTTCAGTGGAAGTTGTCTCTGCCTGTGGCAGGAAGGTTGGAACTAGATGATCTGTAAGGTCCCTTCTAGCCCCAACCATTCTGTGATCCTGTGATTCACTTCTGATCATTCTAATGAACTGTTGTCTGCTCTGGCAAGAAAACTCAGGCAGAACTGAGCCTCCTCACCAGTTGCTGGCTCTTACCATCAGGTTTTTTGAAGTATTGAGGCAAACAAAACTCTTTTTCTGTGTCTAAAGAAATTAAACTGGCTGTTGGGTCATGAGCTGAGCACAGGGTGAAGCTGCATCCTTCAAATAACTGACAAGGAATTAGAACAGAAAAAAGAGCAGCAGTGGAGAAGGTGAAGTTAAGAAGGGATCTTATTATAGAATCATAGAATGATTTAGGTTGGAAGAGACCTCAAAGCTCATCCAGTTCCAACCCCCCTGTACTATAGGCAGGGACACCTTCCACTAGAGCAGGATGCTCAAGACCTCCTCCAGCCTGGCCTTGAACACCTCCAGGTGTTCCATCTTCTCAGTGCTCATCAACATTTAGGGAGTGGGGCCAAGAGGATGGGGCCAGACTCTTTTCAGTGATACCTGGTGACAGGACAAGGGGCAGAAGGCACAAACCTGAAACCCAGGAGGTTCCTTCTGAAGATGAGGAGAAACTTGTTTGGTGTGAGGGTGCTGGAGCCCTGAAGCAGGCTGCCCAGAGAGATTGTGGAGTCTCCTTTGGAGAGACTCCAAACCAACCTGGATATTGTGATCCTGGGCGATCTGCTGTGGGTGACCCTGCTTTAGCAGGGGGGTGGGGGTGGAAACAGATGATCTTCAGAGGTCACTTCCAACCTTAGCAGTTTGTGATCATGTGATGTTATTGTAGCAGATGTGTTATGTGTGGTTCTTCTCTTGAAATGCAGAATCACACAAGGCATTTGCCCAGTTGGCAGGTCGTGGCATTCTTTAACACCCATTTCCTCGGATCACCTCTTTCTCTTTGGAGGATTCACCACTGACAAGCAGCCATTGAGTAAGTCATCCCAAAAGGATTTTGTCTTCTGTTGGCTTTGGGGTTCTTGGTGGTTTGGGTTTAGCTTCTCTGTGTTGGGTTTTAGGTTCTTGGTGGTTTGTTGTCTCTGTGTTCGGTTTTAGGTTCTTGGTTTGGATTCATCATGTTGGGTTTTAGGTTCTTGGTGGTTTGGGTTTGGCTTCTCTGTGTTGGGTTTTAGGTTCTTGGTTTGGATTCATCGTGTTGGGTTTTAGGTTCTTGGTGGTTTGTGTTTGGCTTCTCTGTGTTGGCTTTTGACTTCTTGGTGGTTTGGATTGGCTTCTCTGTTGACTTTTAGGTTCTTCATAGTTTGAGGATAGCTTCTTTGTGTTGGGTTTTAGCTTCTTGGTTGTTTGGGGTTGGCTTCTCTATGTTGGGCTTTAGGTTCTTAGTGGTTTCCGTTTGGCTTCTCTGTTGGCTTTTAGGTTCTTGGTGGTTTTTAGGTTCTTGGTGGTTTGTGTTTGTCATCTCTGTGTTGGGTTTTAGGTTCTTGTTTTGGATTTGTTGTGTTGGCTTTTGGGTTCTTGGTGGTTTGGGGTTGGCTTCTCTGTGTTGGCTTTTGGGTTCTTGGTGGTTTGGGGTTGGCTTCTCTGTGTTGGCTTTTGGGTTCTTGGTGGTTTGGGGTTGGCTTCTCTGTGTTGGCTTTTTGGTTCTTGGTGGTTTGGGGTTGGCTTCTCTGTGTTGGGTTTTAGGTTCTTGGTGGTTTGCCTGCTTTGTGTTGGCTTTTAGGTTCTTGGTGTTGGCTTTGTGTCCTTGAACAGTGAAGCACAGAAGCTTGAATTAGTGTCTCATCACCTTAAACCTTTTTTCTGTCAAATGCCATCCCTGCAGCTTCTGATCCAACTCTTCGTGGTCCACAGCCAATTCTACAGAGCAGGAGCCACCAATTGTGTTAAGACAGAATTATTTATAGCAATCAATCTGCTCTAAAAATTGATCTGATGCAAACTGCACTTGAGCCTTCACAGTTCTCCATCTTCCCCTTCTGCCTTTGCTTCCATAAACTCAAACTTGCAGCCCAATATTCCATAAATGCTTAACTTAAGACCAAAAACTATGGGCTGGAGCCCATGTTTGGTTCCACCAACAGAAGCTGGGGTCAAGTGGATTTATTTTCTGCTCCTTTTCAGGTGACGCTTGGATTTACTGCATCAGCAAGAACGAGTGGATACAGTTTGAGCACAACTACTCTGAAAAACCAAGGTATGGTCCACCTGGAAACATTGCCTTCAGCTCTTTAGCCTTGTTCTTGCTGCTGGTGAGGATGAGGAGGGAGATGTTTGGCCTCGTGAAGGAAGGTTTGTGCAAGCAGATGGTTACAGCTATCGTATGTTGCTTCTGGAGGATGGCTGTAACCATCTGCTTGCAACCTCTGCTCTAACCAGGACACCTCACCTCAGTTTGTCCACCTGAAGTACAAAATCTCCTCCTTTTAGCTTCAAAGCTTGGGTTTTGTTTGTTTCTAGGTTGTGGCACACAGCTTGTGCAAGTGAAGAGGGAGAGGTCATCGTTTTTGGAGGCTGTGCCAACAACTTGCTTGCCCATTCTAAAGCTGTAAGTTGATTTTGAGCCTTTTCCCTCTGCCCCTCAACTTCTTTTGTAGGCTAAATCCTTGTTGGTATCTTCTCACTCCAACAAGTGTGAGGTTGGGGTTGGAAGAGACCTCTGAAGATCATTTAAGTCCAACTCCCATGCCAGAGCAGGATCACCTAGGGCAGGTCACACAGGAACATGTCCAGGCAGACCTTGAAAGTCTCCAGAGATGGAGACTTCACAACCTCTCTGGGGAACCTGTTCTGGATGCTTGGCGATGCTCTGCCACCCTTAAAGTAAAGAAATGCTTCTCATGTTTAGATGGAACTTCTTAGTGTTCAAGTGCATGCTTTTGTTTGAAGTGACACCAGATCTGGGGTTTGATTCACTTGGAGGCCCCAGTGTGCCCATAACTTCCCCCTGTTGTAGGATTTGGACATTTCTGTACCCAGCTTGCCTGTGGCCTTGGTGATTTACGTGGAGTTCAGTTCTCTCCTCACCACCCCCATGCCATTTTCAGGGTCTGTTTGTTTGAGCCTTGGGTGGTTTGGCTTCTGCTGTAACAAGGTGGATCCACGTGACCCAGCTGCTAACTGCTTCCCTCTCTCTCCTCAACTTCAGGCTCACAGTAACGAAATCCTCATCTTTTCTCTACAACCAAGATCTCTTGTGAGGTAAGGAAGCAACAATCAGAATTGCTTAGGTTGGAAAAGACCACCTGAGCTCAAGTCCAATCATTAAAGACATCAACATGAAATGGTTGTCTTATAGAATCATAGAATGGTTTAGGTTGGAAGGGACTTCAAAGGATCATCCAGTTCCAACCCCCCTGTGCCATAGGCAGGGACACCTCCCACTAGAACAGGGCACTCAAGGCCTCATCCTTGAACACCTCCAGGCATGGAGCAGCCACAACCTCCCTCAGCAACCTGTGCCAGTGTCTCATCACCCTCACTGGAAAGAACTTCCTCCTAAAGAGGAACTTATCCAAGGCAGTGCAGGGTCACCCCCAGGCCTCTTCATGTCCCTAAATTACTTCAAAACGCTTTTTCCTCTCAGGAATGCTGGAGGAAGAGCAGCATTGTGCATGGACAGAGTACCATCCCTTCCTCCCAGAATGGTTTGGGTTAGGGCCTGAGAACTGCTTCAGCTGTTCAAGTTGGCAGAGAGAGTGCTTCAAAGAAAAGGAAAGGAAGGTTTTAGGCTGCTTGGATCATCAGGAGTGTGAAAGAAAAAAAACCCAACAAAAATATGCCTAAGAATGGTTTAGGTTGGAAGAGAACTCAAAGCTCATCCAGTTCCAACCCCTGAGACAGGGACATTTCCCACTAGACCAGGTTGCTCAAAGCTTCATCCACCCTGGTCTTAAATAGTTCCCAGGATGAGGCATCCACAACGTGTCTGGGCAACCTATTCCAGTGTTTCATCACCCTGATAGCCAAGAACTTCTTAATGGCCACTCTAAATCCACCCTGCTCTGGTTTCAAACCATTACCCCTTGTCCTGTCACCACAGGCCCTTAGAAATAGTCTCTCTCCAGTTCTCCTGTAGCTCCTTTCAGGGACTGGAAGGCTGTTCTAAGGTCTTCCTGGAGCCTTCTCTTCTCCAGACTAAACACCCCCAGCTCCCTCAGCCTGTCTTCATAGCAGAGGAGCTCTGATCATCTCTGTGGTCTCCACTGGACCCTCTTCAACAGATCCATGCCCTTCTTGTGTTGGGTGTTTTTCATTCCTTGTGCCAGAACAACCAAGTGGTATGTAGAAAAGTGACTTGGTCCAGTTTGAGTTGCAACACTGGGAGCTCCAGAGCTGGACACAGTACTCCAGGGGGTGTAGAGGGGCAGAATTGCCTCCCTTGCCCTGCTGGCCACAGCACCACACTTGGCACTGATGATGAAGGATGTGGAACTGTTGGAGCAAGTCCAGAGGAGGGCCATGAAGATGATCAGAGGGCTGCAGCAGCTCTGCTATGAGAACAGGCTGAGAGAGTTGGGGCTTTTCCACCTGGAGAAGAGAAGGCTTCCAGGAGACCTTGGTGTGGCCTTCCAGTATCTGAAGGGGGCCTACAGGAGACCTGGGGAGGGACTATTGACAAGGTCTTGTAATGACAGGACGAGGAGGAACGGGTTTAAAGTGTCAGAGGGGAGACTGAAAGTGGATGTTAGGAGGAAGTTGTTTGCAGTGAGGGTGGTGAGACACTGGCACAGGTTGCCCAGGGAGGTTGTGGCTGCTCCCTACCTGGAGTTTTTCAAGGCCAGGCTGGATGAGGCCTTGAGTGCCCTGTTCTAGTGGGAGGTGTCCCTGCCTATGGCACAGGGGGGTTGGAACTGGCTGAGCTTTGAGGTCCCTTCCAACCTAAACCATTCTGTGAGACTGATCCCTCACTGCCAAGTTGTCCAGAACCTTGCCTTGGCAGCCCATGGTCCTCCTAACTGTGCCTTCCCTATCCCCAAGGCTGTGCCTGGAAGCAGTCATTTGCTTCAAGGAGATGTTGGCCAGTTCCTGGAACTGCCTCCCCAAGCACTTGCTGCACAGCGTCAATCAGCGCTTCGGAAGCAACAACACCTCAGGCTCCTGAGCCCTTGGGACATCCTGAGCTGCGCCTGGAGGAGCAGCAGCAGCTCTCACAAGATGTCATCAGCTGACCAAGCGTGGCAAACGTTCAAGTTGTCTAGGTTTATCTGTATCCTCGTAGGTAGGTGCTTCTTGCCTTTCAGTTGCATGTGAATGGCCTAGAGAGAACCTATTTTTGTGTAAAGATGTTTGCAATAAATGTATTTAATGCAGGTGGGACATGCAGCCTCTGCTGAAGCTAAAATAAACTAGTTCTGGGCCTTGTCCACCTTGGAGAAGGGCAGCCCCAAGTGAGAAGATGGGGGTGGGTGGAGGGGAAATGCTCCTGACCGAGTCCCTGAGGACTGTAGTGGTCACCCAGGAAATGCTGAGGGCAGGGCTTGACTGTTGAGCGTGGCTTTAGCGTAGGCTTGAAGATGGCCAAGCCAGGTTGAGGAGGCCTGGAGTAGTCTACAGCTTTAGGAACCCTGTTTTGAAGTCAGAGAAAATGGAGGTTTGGAACTAACATTGTCAGCATCGATGAACTGTGCTAAACCTTCGGCTGGTGGAGCACTGCTGCCATCTCCTTGGTCATAGTTTGTTGTTTTGGAACTCATTGATGTTGTGGAGCTTCAGTTGTGACCCTTAGGTAGCAGATATTCTGCCCTTGAGAAGTGGGACTGAACCTGCTTGAGCCTCTTCACCAGCTGTGGAGCTTGCCTACAGATGGAACCAGCCTGAAGGACTCCAGCGTGGTGGAGTTACAGCGGGAAGTGGCCGTGGAATTTGGGTCACCTCCTGCCTTTCTGACTTGGTTCTGTGCCAGCAGGTGACAAGGTCTGGGGGACAAGGAACAGGCTCTGCTGCTGTGGGGGAACGGCTGAAATCATGTCCAAGCTGCCCTCAACAAAAACCCCCAACCAATTAAAATCTTTGACATCTAGAACAAACTCAGTCCTGTGGTGCCTGCACTGGTGTGGAGGAGCTTTAGCTGTGGCTGGGGTTGGTGCAGACCAGAAGGGTTGTGGGCTCAGCTCTCTGGGGATACTGACACAGCACAAGGAGCGGGGGGGTAGGTTCTGGCCCTCCAGCCCTAGGTTCTTCACAAAATCTGAGACTCCCAGGGTGATGGAGGTTGGAAGGGCCCTCTAAAGATCATCCAGGCCAAGCCCCTGCTAAAGCAGAGGCACCCACAGCAGCTTGCCTGGGATCACAATGACCAGGTGGCTTTGGAATCCCTCCAGAGAAGATGATTCTATAATCTCTCTGAGCAGCCTCCTTCTCACCTCCACAGGGTAATAACTGCGTGGCCCAGCTCAGCTGTGCTGCTGGGAGTAGGTGCTCTGGAGGCCTCTCATCTCCTGGCAGCCAGGGGCACAATTTGGGAAGATTAAAACTCCCTTTTTTTCAGGTACTTTGCACTGACACCTTCTCTTTTCAGCCTGGAGAAGAGAAGGCTTTGAGGAGACCTTATAGCAACCTTCCAGTATCTGAAGGGGGCCTACAGGAGGGCTGGGGAGGGACTGTTCACAAGGTCTTGTAATGAGAGGACAAGGAGGAATGGGTTCAAATTGGTGGAAGGGAGATTTGAACGGGATGTTAGGAAGAAATTCTTTACAGTGAGGGTGGCAAGGCACCGGAACAGGTTGCCCAGGGAGGCTGTGGCTGCTCCCTCCCTGGATGTGTTCAAGGCCAGGCTGGATGAGGTCTTGAGCGTCCTGATCTAGTGGGAGGTGTCCCTGCCTTTGGCACAGGGGAGTTGGAACTGGCTGAGCTTTGAGGTCCCTTCCAACCTCAACCATTCTGTGATTCTAAGATAAAATCCTGGTGAGTTTATGTGGAACTGGATGACCTTTGGGGTCTTTTCCAACCTAAATCATTCTATGATTCTGTGACACTGTCCCACCCATGCTAGAAACTCCTGTTCCCTACAGAGGAAAGCAGCAGGGATGAGAGGAGCAACCACCACCACCACAGAGTTCTGCTGTGGCAGACCAAGGCAGAGCTTTGCCTCTTCCCTAGGGTGTGGGGAAGGAGCTGCTGAGCTCCAGCAGTCAAGGCCTTAGAGAAAGAACCAGGTGAGATCAGCTCATTGGCCAAAGGCCAGAGCTTTACTGGGTGCCTTTATATTATTTGTATGCAGCTGTTGGGGTCCATCTGGCCCATGGTGTTCACATGGAGCCTAAGTTCAGTCCAGGGCTGTCCATTTGTCCCAGCTGCTGGATTCTGACTGCAGCAGGAGCAGCAGCAGTGTGCTGGTGGGAATTCCAGTTCCAGGCTCACTTCTTTTTCTTGTTCAGGAGGTGAGGTGCACTCACTTTCACTTTTCCAGGAATATTTCTTGACAAATCTGTGTCCTACAAAACATGAAAGGTGAGATGTTGGAGACAGCAGAAGAATCTTTACAAACATCACCCTCACTCCAGAGGTCACTGGCAGGAGCTGCTGTGCTTATTTCTGCCATCTTCAACCCTAGGCTGCGGCTGCTCCCTGCCTGAAGATGTTCAGCGCCAGGTCCTATGAGGCCTTGAGCAATCTGATCTAGTGTAACAGGTGCCTCTGCCCATGGCAGTGGGGTGGGAATGAGGTGATCTTGGAAGATCCCTTCTAATCCAAAAGGGTCTATGAAAATGAAGCTGATGTGGGGCTCCTGCTCTCGCTCTGTGTCTTAGTAACTAAAGTCATAGAATCATAGAATGGTTTAGGTTGGAAGGGAGCTCAAAGATCATCCAGTCCAAACAACCCTGTGCCTTAGGCAGGGACACCTCCCACTAGAACAGGTCACTCAAGGCCTCATCCAACCTGGCCTTCAACACCTCCAGGCAGGGAGCAGCCACAACCTCCCTGGGCAACCTGTGCCAGTGTCTCACCACCCTCACTGTGAAGAACTTCTTCCTAACATTGAGTTTATATCTCCCCTCTGCCACTTTAAACCCATTCCTCATCTTGTCATTACAAGACCTTATCAATAGTCCCTCCCCAGCCCTCCTGTAGCCCCCTTCAGATATTGGAAGGCTACTGTAAGGTCTCCCCGAAGCCTTCTCTTCTCCAGGCTGAAAAGTCCCAACTCTTTCAGCCTGTCCTCATAGCAGAGCTGCTGCAGCCCTCTCAGTATCTTTGTGGCCCTCTTCTGGACTCTCTCCAGCACTTCCATGTCCTTCTTGTGCTGGGGGCTCCAGAACTGCACACAGTACTGCAGGTGGGGTCTGACGAGAGCAAAGGGGCAGAATCCCCTCCCTTGCCCTGCTGCCCCAGCTGCTCTTGCCCCAGGCAGGGACCTCCTGCTCTGGGTCTTAGTAACTAAAGTCATAGAATCAAAGAATGGTTTAGGTCGGAAGGGACCTCAAAGCTCATCCAGTCCCAACCCCCTGTGCCATAGGCAGGGACACCTCCCACTAGAACAGGTCGCTCAAGGCCTCATCCAACCTGGCCTTCAACACCTCCAGGGAGGGAGCAGCCACAACCTCCCTGGGCAACCTGTGCCACCTTCTCACCATCAGGTCAGGCTGGATTGAGCAACGTGGTCTAGTGGAAAGTGGCAGACACTCCTTAAGGTCCCTTCCAACCCAAGCCACTCTGTGAATCCCTGAGCTCTGCTGCTGCTGTGTTTGTGAGGTGCTGAGGAGCTCCTCACCTTCACGCTGCGGAACAGGTCCTTTTCTCTGGCACTGGCTTCTTTGGACTGCATAAAATTGTGCAAGGCGATCTTGGCAGCTGTGAAAAAAAAAAAAAAAACCACAGGAAAAGTTCCACCAGGCTGTTAAAACCTGCTGGCTTCACCAGGAGGAGCACAGAGCTTGGCACACTGTACCTTTTCCCTTCTTCTGGGTGCCTGGAGTGAGCTTGACTTTGTACCTTCAAAAAGAAAAGGTTTCTGTTGAGGAGAATGCAGGCAGCTGCCAAACCCTGCCCCCACCCAAAGCACTGCCACTTACTTGTAGTTGGTCATGGCCGTGTAGGGAGCACAGATGGGGACAGCAAAGAGCAGGATGTCCTCGGGGTGTGGCTGGCCTGTCAGGGAGTCCAGCAAGGCCTCAGCTTCCTGCATGGGCAAAGCAGCTTCGCTGTGAAACCAGAGAGCTTCTCCCCAACCTCTACCTACTGGTGTCACTGGGGACAGAGGCTGAAGGGCTCTTCTCTTCCAGCTGAACTACAACTGCACTTCCACAGGTACCATGTGTCACATCTTGTGGTGGGGTGACCCAAACAGACTCAGTTTAGCTTCATCCTGCCACTGGCATTGGATCACCAAGCCCCAACTTCTTCCTGACTATCTCTCCACAGCCTAGCTGTGTCCTGGGCTAATCCCCAGCAGTGTGGGCAGCAGGTGGAGGGAGGGAATTCTGCCCCTCTGCTCTGCTGAGATCCCACCTGCAGTGCTGGGGCCAGTTCTGGAGTCCTCAGCACAGGAGAGACATGGACCTGTTGAAGCTGGGCCAGAGGAGGCCACAGCAATGATGGGAAGGCTGGGAGCCCTCTACTATGAGGCCAGGCTGAGGAGTTGGGCTTGCTCCAGGGAGACCTTCTGGTGGCCTTTCATTGCTTAAAGGGGCCAGTAAGAAAGCTGGGGACAGGCTTTTAAGCAGGGCCTGTTGTGCCAGGACAAGGGGTGATGGATTTGAACTAAAAAAAGAACCTTCAGACTGGAGAGAAGAGTTTTTTGACACTGAGGTGGGGGAGAGCCTGGCCCAGGTTTCCCAGAGAGGTGGTAGAAGCCCCATCCCTGGAACCATTCCAGGCCAGGCTGTTTGGGGCTCTGAGGAACTTGCTGTAGTTGCAGACATCCCTGCTGACTGTGGGGGGAGGGTTGAACTGGATGTCCTTAAAAGGTCCCAACCCAAACTAGTCTGGGATTGTATGAAAACCTTTCACCTCTCACCAACTGTTATCCTCCTCCTTTAAACAAGCTAAAGAAATCTGATTTCCAGCCTTGGGCAACACCCCCAGCCTGTAATTACAGGAAATTCTAAGCCATTTTATATGGAAATCGATCTGTAAACTAGCAAGGAACTTGCAGGGCATCATCTTGTGCCATCCTCCTGCCCTGAGACATCTCTGGAGGTAAAGGCAAGTGACAGATGTGTCAGGCCCTAGTTTCTCTAAGGGATCTGTGTGATAAGCAGGGTAGGGAGGGGGAGAAAAAAAAAATCATAAACCAGTCATAGAATGGTTTAGGGTGGAAGGGACCTCAAAGCTCATCCAGTTCATCCAGGGATCTGTGTGATAAACAGGGTAGGGAGGAGAAAAAAAAATCATAAACCATTCACAGAGTGGTTTAGGGTGGAAGGAACCTCAAAGCTCAGCCAGTTCCAACATCCCTGTGCCATAGGCAGGGACACCTCCCACTAGAACAGGTTGCTCAAGACCTCATCCAACCTGGCCTTGAACACCTCCAGGGAGGGAGCAGCCACAACCTCCCTGGGCAAACTGTGCCAGTGTCTCACCACCCTCACTGTACAGAATTTCTTCCAGTCTAAATCTCTCCTCTTTCAGCTTCAATCCATTCCACTTCACCCTATGACTGCAAGCCCTTGTAAAAGTCTCTCCCCATCTGACCAGAGGGTCAGTTGTTTTTTGATGAAAACAGGAAAGCTGGGTTCAAACAGCCAAGGAGCAAGAATCTGATCTAGGGTAGGGTGGACCTGGGCATGGCAGGGGGGTTGGAACTAGCTGATCCTTGTGGTCCCTTCCAACCCTGCCTGATTCTATGATTCTAAGAAGAGGACTTCTGACAGCCTGTGCTTCTGGTGCTGCTCACAGTGTGCTGCAGCAGGACCCACCAGCTTCCATGGGAATGAAGCCTTCTCCTCATCACACAGAGCATCAAAGATGAGCATTTACCTCCACTCCTGGCTGATCCTGGTCTTGCTCCTCCTGTAAAACACCAACAAGGAGATGTCAGAGCTGAAATGAGCACACAACTTCATGATTTCTCCCCAGCCCCTGGAGGAAATCAGTTCATGTGGTAGCAGTCCACATAAAGCCACACTTCAGCTTGTGTGGCAAAGGTGAGAGCTGCACCAATTCTCCACGCCTGGAGAGGAGGAACATCTCTTTCCAAACGTTCATTTTGGGAGGGCAATGCTGAGCTGTGCTGAGAGACTGACTCACAGCAGAGCTGCAGAGTCCCCAGTCACATCTCAGCTCCACAGAGTGAGAGGCAATGGCTGGACTGGATCCTGGGCAGCCCTTGTGCTGGCTGCACTGGGAAGGCTGTGTGCAGGGAGCCTGCTGCAGGGCTTTCTGGTTGCCTTGGAAACCCAGGGGCTTCACAGTCGTGGTATTGGGCACAGAGCTCTCCAGAGTGCCCTTGTGGCCAAGAGGGACAGTGGTCTCCTGGGGTGTGTGAAGAAGAATGCAGATGGCAGGTATAAGGAGGTTCTCCTCTTCCTCTGCTCTGACCTGGTGAAGCTACACTGGAGAAGTGGGTCCAATCTGGACTCCACACTTCAAGAGAGACAAAGAACTATTGAAGAAAGTCCAATGGAGGCTAGATAGATACTGAAGGGCTTGGAGCATCTCTGTGAGGAGGGAAGGCTGAGAGCCCTGGGGCTGTGTAGCCTGGGGAAGAGCAGCCTGAGAGGGGATCTGATCAATGCTAAGCAAGAACTAAAGGGTGGGGGGCAAGACTCTTTTCAGTGGCACCCAGCAACAAGACAAAGGCACAAAGTGGGACCTAGAAGGCTCCATCTGAAGAAGAGGAGAAACTTCTGTGCTGTGAGGTTGCTGGAGACCTGGAGCAGGCTGCCCGGAGAGGTTGTGCAGTCTGCTTGTTTGGAGAGGTTCCAAACCCACTTGGATATTGTGATCATGGGCAAGCTGCTGTGGGTGACCCTGCTTTACACAGGATCACAGGATGTTAGGGGTTGGAAGGGACCCAAGGAGATCATTGAGTCCAACCCCCTGCCAGAGCAGGACCACAGATCACACAGAAACACATCCAGACAGGCCTTGACAGTCTCCAGAGGAGGAGACTCCATAACCTCTCTGGGGAGCCTGCTTTATCGTGGGGGTTGGACTGGATGTGGTCCCTTCCAGCCTCTGCCATGCTGGGAGTTAGTGCTGCTCACCTTCTCATCCTGCTGTTCCTCCAAGTCTGGGTCCTGTGAATCATGCAGCAGGACTCCTGCTGGGAGCTTCTCCTTGCCCCCTCCAGCACCGCCACGCACAGCCTTGGGTTTCTGCTGTTGCTTTTTTGCTTCTTCTTTTGTCTTCCCCTTTTTCCCTTTTTTCCCTTTCTCCTCCTTGTTTGTCCCTGCAGACTGTGGTGACACACAGAGGTGGTCAGAGCTAGCAGACCAAGTGAACTTTGCCTCAGGGGAAGGCAGAACTCCTCTCACTCACCCCCAGCAGCTTCATGATGAGCTCCCGGTCCTCCTCGTCCTGGTCCTTGTACTTCTCCTTCATCTTCTTCATTTTACTCTGCAGAAGAGAACACTCCAACAGCTTTAGCAACAGTGGTTTTGCAGAGTTTTCAATTCACAAACTCAGGTGCAGACCCCACATGCATTTTCTTTCCCAGTTTAGTGCTGAACCTCTTCTAGTGCAGTTCACCAAGAGACTTTGCTTTCAGTGAGGCTCCGTGCTCAGTGCCAACAGAGCAGCATCACCCTGACACCACCAAGAGCCCAAAACTATGGAGACAATCCTTTGAGCAGGGCCTGTGACAGGAAGAGTGGGTGATGGTGTCAACTAAAAGAGATTCAGACTGGAGAGACGGAAGAAGTTGTTTGCCATGGGGTGGTGAGACACTGTCCCAAGCTGCCCATAGAACAGGTTGATGACCCATCCCTGGCAACTGTTCCAGGTCAGGTTGTTTGAGGCTCTGAGCAACCTGCTCTAGCTACAGATGTTCCTGCTGACTGCAGAGGAGTTGGACTAAATACAGGCTGGGTGGGGAATGGCTGAGAGCAGCCCTGAGGAACAGGCCCTGGGGGTGTGGGGTGATGAAAAGCTCAAGATGAGGCTGCAGTGTGAGTGCAGTCCAGACAGCAGCTGTGTGCTGGACTGCAGCAAGAGCAGCTGTGGGCAGCAGGGCAAGGGAGGGGATTCTGCCCCTTTGCTCTGCTCTCCTCACACCCCACCTGCAGCACTGTCTGCAGCTCTGGAGCTCCCAACACAAGAAGGACATGGAAGTGTTGGAGATAGTCCAGAGGAGGCCACCAAGATGCTTAGAGGGCTGCAGCAGCTCTGCTGAGAGGACAGGCTGAGAGAGCTGGGGCTCTGCAGCCTGGAGAAGAGAAGGCTTCCAGGAGACCTAGGAGTGGCCTTCCAATATCTGAAAGGGGCCTACAGGAGGGCTGGGGAGGGACTATTGACAAGGACTTGTAGTGACAGGACAAGGAGGAATGGGTTTAAACTGGCAGAGAGGAGACTTACACTGGATGTTAGGAGGAAGTTGTTTGCAGTGAGGGTGGTGAGACACTGGCACAGGTTGCCCAGGGAGGCTGTGGCTGCTCCCTCCCTGGAGGTGTTGAAGGCCAGGCTGGATGAGGTCTTGAGCGACCTGTTCTAGTGGGAGGTGTCCCTGCCTGTGGCACAGGGGGGTTGGAACTGGATGAGGTTTAAGGTCCCTTCCAACCTAAACTGTTCTATGATTCTATGAAATGACCCTGCAAGGTCCGTTCCAACCCAACCCAGTCTGTGATTCTATGATTCTATCACAGACCTCTGACAGAACCTGGGATTTCTGTCCACACTTCACATGGCTCTGCCGTGGGTAAGTCTGGTCTCTGCCTACCTTCTGGCCCCTCTTGATGGGCTGAGGAGCTGCCACACCCTTGTTGCTGTTGGGAGCAGAGGGAGCTTGCATTTCTGTCTCTTTCTGCTTCTCTTCAGGAGGCTCCAAGTTCTCAGAGTCGTTTTGTTGCTTCTTTTTCTTCATTTCTCTAAGGAAAGCAGTAGGTTGATTCACTGCCTCTTGTTGTGACCTCTGCCAGCAGGGCCACTCCACTTCCCTGCTACAGGGCAGCCCGAGGCAGATATGCTAAGAGTAACCAAACCCTCTGGAAAAACACTTAACTACACAGAAACTGTTCACAACACCATTCCTAAAAGAGGAATTGCCAAGAGAAAAGAGCTACCATCCCAGAGGTGAAGCCCACACTGGAAATGCAGGCTGGACAATGAGCACGGACCAGCTCATACCAGGAGGTGCACCCAGGCCCTGGAGAGGCAGCAAGGAGAAAGCATCCACCCCATCCCAGAAAAGGGCCACAAGGATCCAGAGAAGGGCCACGAGGATGCTCAGAGGGCTGCAGCACCTCTGCTATGAGGACAGACTGAAAGAGTTAGGGCTGTGCAGTCTGCAGAAGAGGAGGCTCCCAGGTGACCTTCTTGTGGCCTTCCAGGAACTGAAGGGGGCCTACAGAAAACCTGTGGAGGGACTTCTTAGGCTATCAGGAAGTGAGAGGACTAGGGGGAATGGAGCAAAGCTGGAGGTGGGGAGATTCAGATTGGATGTGAGGAGGAAGTTGTTGAGCATGAGAGTGGTGAGAGCCTGGAATGGGTTGCCCAGGGAGGGGGTAGGGGCCACATCCCTGGAGGTGTTTGCAGCCAGGCTGGCAGAGGCTGTGGGCAGCCTGATGTAGGGTAGGGTGTCCCTAGGCATGGCAGGGGGGTTGAAACTGGCTGATCCTTGTCCCTTCCAACCCTGACTGATTCTCTGATTCCATAGCAAACACAAAAAGGTTCTCACCTCCTCTCCTTGGCAGACAGATGCCTCCTCCCCTGGGATTTGCTGTCACTCTAAGAAGTGAAAGGCAGTTAGAGCACACCATGTCCAGCAGCAGTTCACACTGCCCTTTGCCAAACATCTCAGCTGGCACCTTACCAAACTGGGCTCTTCCTCTCTGGGGATGATTTTCTGCAGGGATCTGTGGGGAGATCGCAATGGACTTTGTCAGCAGATGCGGAGCAGCTCAGCTGTGGACTCATCAACCACAGGCCAGGTGTCAGCTGGCTTGGTTACACCACTTTTCAGCTTTCTAGAGTTCTTGAAAACCCCAGTGGTGGGGTGGGAGGGAAAGGAGAGCCAACACTGGGATTTACAAAACGAGATCAGATCTCTGCCAGCTTGTCTCCTGCTCACACACCAACAAGTCACAAAGACAGCCTGGTACAGCACGGCCTAAAGGAACACCTCATCTTCATCTTCCCATGGGTACAGCCCCACCCAGCTCTGGTAGTCTCTGCATTTTCACCCACTCAGTCCCATCTCCTCACACCCTCTAAAAAGGGGACACCAAGATGAGCTCATCTTGCAGCCACACGCAGAGCAGTTCACTCAGCACCAGCCTGGCAGAGCAGAAACAACTCAGTTGAAAAAAAGAGGAGCAGCTGCCTCCTGAGGAGTAAAGTCAGTGTGGGGTGGTGAAGTGTAGTGGGTTTGCAGCCAATAGTCTAATTTCTTACTCAAATTCTCCAATTAGATCAAACCAATACATGAAGGAATGCTTGGGCCAGAACAGGGAATAGCAGGGATGGAAGACCTCTATCTCCCTGTGCTTCAGGAGAGAGATCCAAAGCTAGCAGCCCACAGAGCCATGCAGGACAACAGCAAGGGATGGCACTCAGCACCTATGTCAGTGACATGGGCAGAGGAATCAGTGCAGCCTCAGCAAGTGTGCAGCTGGCACCAAGCTGTGTGGCACAGTC
>VWZI01018063.1:110510-146283 GCA_013396835.1 Psilopogon haemacephalus
CAGAGGGGAGATTTAAATGGGATGTTAGGAGGAAGTTCTCCACAGTGAGGGTGGTGAGACACTGGCACAGATTGCCCAAGGAGGTTGTGGCTGCTCCCTGCCTGGACGTGTTGAAGGGCCAGGCTGGATGAGGTCTTGGGTGACCTGTTCTAGTGGGAGGTGTCCCTGCCTGTGGCACGGTGGGATTGGAACTGGATGAGCTTTGAGGTCTCTTCCAACCTAAACCATTCTGTGATTCTGTATGGCACTGTTGTCACCACCCAGGCCTGCTGCCCTGCGCTCTGCTGCAGAGCTGAGCACTGGAAGAAGTGACAGCAGCTCCCCTCAGCCCTCATCTGGGCAGCATTTTAATAGGCTGGAGCCCCTCAGAAGTGCCCACACTGCTGCTTAAGCAGCTGCTTCTTCACTCACCTTTGAGACTGGAGATGTGACAGGTCAATGGTTGTGTCTGGGTAATTCACCTCCTCCTCCTTCACTTCACTCTTCAACTCTGGGTGCTCTACTTCAGATTCTCCATCCTCCTCTTCAGAGTCACCCTCTGGAGCAGGAGGTGTGTTCACCCCATCCTGGTCAAGATCAGCAGCATCCTCATCATGATTACTCTCAGGCACAGCTTCCACATCCTCTGGTGCATCCTGGCACTCTGCTTTTTCATCTTCATTGCTGCTATCTCCTCCATCTAGGGCACACACGTGAAGAAAACACATCTCACGTGAGAAGCACCAAAATGACCTCTAACAGTGCAGGGAACTCAATGCCAAACCCCCAAAAGTCACAGAATGGTTTGGGTTGGAAGAGACTTTAAAGATCAGATGTGATGCTGAGGGACATGTCTTAAGTAGTAGCAGCTTCGTGGTGGGATTGTGAGCTCTAGGCAGTGTTTGGACTCGATGATCTCAAAGGCCTCTTCCAACCTCAGCAGCTCTATGATTCTATGATCATGGAGCCTGACCTACTGTCCTGGATGGCTAATAGGCCTAAAACATGTCCTGGCTTGCCCCACCCTTCTGCTGATTGGCAGGAGGAAAACAAAGGCTTAGGCAATTATGTCCCCTCCCAAAGTGATCAACAGGTACCCACAGGTGTTTAGGTACTTGTCAGTGTCTTACCCAAATAAAGGTAAGCAAGCCCTGGGGTCACCTAATGTGGTCAGTGTGGCAAATGCCATTCTGCTTGGTGAATCTCTGTGGCCAAAGGAGCCTTTGCACTCGGGCAAATAATATCAAAGGAGCTAAGCTGCAAGCAGCTGTGCTGCTCTGTGCTGCCTCTGCCTCACTGCTCTGCTCTACCTTCTGCTCTGCCTCCTGCTCTGCTTGGACAGCATGTTCTGCTCTGCTCTACATCCTTCTCTGCTCAGACAACCTGCTCTTCCTCACTGCTCTCAGCTTGGACAACACAGAATCACAGAATGGTTTAAGTTGGACGGGACCTCTAAGCTCAGCCAGTCCCAACCTCCCTGTGCCATAGGCAGGGACACCTCCCACTAGATCAGGTTGCTCAAGGCCTCATCCAACCTGCCCTTCAACACCTCCAGGGAGGGAGCAGCTACAACTTCCCTGGGCAACCTATGCCAGTGTCTCACTACCCTCACTGCAAACAACTTCCTCCTAACATCCTGTTTAAATCTCCTCTCTGCCACTTTAAGCCCATTCCTCTTCATCCTGTCATTACAAGACCTTGTGAATAGTCCCTCCCCAGCCCTCCTGTAGGCCCTTTTCAGATACTGGAAGGTTACTATAAGGTCTCCTGGAAGCCTTCTCTTCTCCAGGCTGCAAAGCCCCAACTCCCTCAGCCTGTCCTGATAGCAGAGGTGCTCCAGCCCTCTGAGCATCTTCATGGCCCTCCTCTGGACTTGCTCCAACAGTTCCACATGTTCTGCTTTGCCTTGTGCTTCAGACCAGCTTAGCCCTGATGTTTTGGGCTTGAATTACCTGGAAACTGAAGTGCCTCAAGTTTCCCAGGAGAAGGCATTAGGTGCCTCACGCCATGGTGAGAAGTGCCACCCACATCCTGCTCTCTGCATATCTGCAAGAGCTCCTGCCTGCAGTTCTGCAAACATGCAATAACGTCACCTTGGAGAAGAGGAGGCTCCCAGGTGACCTTCTTGTGGCATTCCAGTATCTGATGGGGGGGCTACAAAAAAGCTGGGGAGGGACTTTTTAGGCTCTCAGGTAGTGAGAGGACTAGGGGGAATGGAGCAAAGCTGGAGTGGGGAGATTCAGACTGGATGTGAGGAGGAAGTTCTTCACCATAAGAGTGATGAGAGCCTGGAATGGGTTGCCCAGGGAGGTGTTTGGGGCCATATCCCTGGAGATGTTTAAGGCCAGGCTGGATGAGGTTGTGGCCAGCCTGGTCTAGGGTAGGGTGCCCCTGGGCATGGCAGGGGGGTTGGAACTGGCTGATCCTTGTGGTCCCTTCCAATCCTGACTGATTCTATGATTCTATGAAACCTCCATGCCAAGAGGAACCAGGATTAGGTCAGAGCTCATCTGCCTCTTTCCCAGCACCCTGCTAGAGCCTGGGAAGATCTGGAAGCCTCTCAATGGCTATCAAGACCCCGAGCAGCTCCAACACTGCTGCAAAGGAGCCAGGGACTAGCTCTTGACTTCTACTCCACCACCATGAGTAGAACAGACTTGCCCTATGGCTCCAGGCTGCTTATTTATAAGTAGGGCAAAGCCATTTGGGTTGATTTTCCAGTTCTCCTAAATTCATGAACTGCCCGAGAAGCACCCTTGTGAAGATGTTCCTGACTGAATTAGAACCCAAATTTAACTGGTTTGGAGAAAGTTTGTGGGCAGGGCTTTTGGGAAATACAATAACCAGGTATTTTATAATTCCTGCCTCTTTAATTGCTCCAACTAAATCACCCACCCTTGCCCTGGGCAGGGACATCTTTCCCTCGACCAGGTTGTCCAAAGTCCCATCCAAGGCATCAGCAGTGCACACATCCACTGTACCTAAGAGCTCCACTTCTTCAGCCACCAGCTCGCTGGCACTGCTGGAAACCGTCTCCAGATCCTCATCCTGCACTTTGATCTTCCTTTCTTCTCGGTGTCTCCAAACACAGCTTTCATCCACCTAGCAACAAGAGATGCCTTTACCTCAGGCCAGCACCAACTCCGTCACAAGCCAGTTCAGAGCCAGACCCAGCTTTATTCTGTCCTTTGGAGTACTTTTTGCTGTTTAAAAGGCAGAGAGACAAAACTGGCACGTTGAAACCCACCAGACAACCCAGACAGCAGAGCTGGAGAGGAGACACATAGGATTCTGCCCCTTTGCTCTGTTCTCACACCCCACCTGCAGCACTGTGTGCAGTTCTGGAGCCCCCAGCACAAGAAGGACATGGAAGTGTTGAAGCCAGTCCAGAGGAGGCCACCAAGATGCTGAGAGGGCTGCAGCAGCTCTGCTATGAGGACAGGCTGAGAAAGTTGGGGCTTTTCAGCCTGGAGAAGAGAAGGCTTCCAGGAGACCTTGGAGTGGCCTTCCAGTATCTGAAGGGGCCTACAGGAGGGCTGGGGAGGGACTATTGACAAGGTCTTGTAATGACAGGATGAAGAGGAATGGGTTTAAACTGGCAGAGGGGAGATTGAAAGTGGATGTTAGGAGGAAGTTGTTTGCAGTGAGGGTGGTGAGACACTAACACAGGTTGCCCAGGGAGGTTGTGGCTGCTCCCTCCCTGGAGGTGTTGAAGGACAGGTTGGATGAGATCTTGAGAGTCCTCATCTAGTGGGAGGTGTCCCTGCCTATGGCACAGGGGGTTGGAACTGGATGATCTTTGAGGTCCCTTCCAACCTAAACCATTCTATGCTCACAGGATGTCAGGGGTTGGAAGGGACCCAGGGAGATCACTGAGTCCAACCCCCCTGGCAGAGCAGGACCAGACAATCCAGATCACAGAGGAACACATCCAGACAGGCCTTGAAAGTCTCCAGAGAAGTAGACTCCACAACCTCTCTGGGGAGCCTGTGCCACCAGCAGGCTCCCAAAAGATGCTTCCAGCACAGCTGCTATCAAAATGAAGCAGCAGTGGTAATGTTCAGTGTCTGTTTTAACATGAAGACAGTGGAAACTTGGAGGGGGGTTGGGAAATGGAAATGAAAGCAGAGCAATTTTCAGCAAACAGCTTTTTATGGGATTTGTCCCAGTGGGAAAACCAATTGGGAATACACTGATAAGCAAGAAGCAGAAAAAGCAGCCTCCTGCAGCTCAAACCAAATGACAAAAGCCAGCAGGAGCTGCCCAGGGTAAAGCAGTACCTTGAACAAGAAGCTGAAGCCCATCATCAGATAAGAAGGTGGAAGGAAATTCTTCTTCCCTGAAAAACAGACAGGTTCTCACTGAGGAGGTTTAACAGCTGTGCTACAGGATGGGGGTTTCAAAATTCCTTTTGATCAGAGGCTTCAGGCAACCATTAAAAAAAAAAAAAAAAGACACTGGGGCTTGTTCTGCCTCTTAGATAACAACAGGAGAAACTCAAAAGCAATTTAGCTAATGGTCTTCTAGCCAGGGCTCAGCTGGAAAGGCTGCTGCAGCTGCCTGATAGTGCTTAAACTGCTCAGAATGGATCTTCAGGAGAAGAGAGCAATTTGTCAGCTGCCAGGGTGAGGGAAGCACCTCAGGTGGCTGCAGGCCCAGCACAGCATCTCCAGACAAACAACTCGTGTCTGCTTCACAGAGTTCCTCTGTCTCACCTCGAATCATGAAACTCCCAGTAGTCAGGTATTCTCCTGTAGGTGCAGTTTTAGAAACCTAGGAAAAAAAAAAATCATGATATACTCTAAAGGAGACCTAGCACAGGTCAGGGCTGGGCAGCAGCAGCAGCTCTAAGAAAAGCAACATTCAAGCAAGGCCTCTATCAAGAATAGTGTGGCCAGCAGGACAAGGGAGGTTATCCTTCCCCTGTACTTGGCACTGGTCAGGCCACATCTTGAGTCTTGTGTCCAGTTCTGGTCCCCTCAATTCAAGAGAGATGTTGAGGTACTGGAAGGTGTCCTGAGAAGGGCAACAAAGCTGGTGAGGGGCCTGGAGCACAGCCCTGTGAGGAGAGGCTGAGGGAGCTGGGGGTGTGCAGCCTGCAGAAGAGGAGGCTCAGGGCAGAGCTCATTGCTGTCTACAACTACCTGAAGGGAGGCTGTAGCCAGGTGAGGATGGGCTCTTCTGCCAGGCACCCAGGGACAGAAGGAGGGGACACAGTCTCAAGCTGTGCCAGGGGAGGTCTAGGCTGGATGTTAGGAGGAAGTTGTTGGCAGAGAGAGTGATTGGCATTGGAATGGGCTGCCCAGGGAGGTGGTGGAGTCACCATCCCTGGAGGTATTCAAGAAAAGCCTGGATGGGGCACTCAGTGCCATGGTCTAGTTGATTGGATAGGACTGGATGATCTTGGAGGTCTCTTCCAACCTGGCTTATTCTATTCTATTCTATTCTATTCTATTCTATTCTCTTTTCTCTTCTATCCTATTCCATTCTTTTCTCTTCTCTTCTATCCTGTTCTATCCTATCCTATCCTGTCCTGTTCTTATCCTGTCCTATTCTGTCCTATCCTATCCTGTTCTGTTCTGTCCTGTCCTGTCCTGTCCTATCCTATCCTGTCCTGTCCTGTCCTGTCCTGTCCTATCCTATCCTATCCTATNATCCTATCCTATCCTATCCTATCCTATCCTATCCTATCCTATCCTATCCTATCCTATCCTATCCTATCCTATCCTATCCTATCCTATCCTATCCTATCCTATCCTATCCTATCCTATCCTATCCTATCCTATCCCTATCCCTATCCCTATTCTATTCAAGCTGCATTTTGTACTTCAGGCAACAGCTCTGCAGATAGAGTCTGTGTCCCAAGAGGTTCCACCTGTCCTGTGTAGGGTTGTTATTCCAAGAGATTCACAGATGGTTGGGGTTGGAATGGACCTTAAAGATCAGCTAGTTCCAACACCCCTGGCAGAGACATCCTCCATGAAACCAGGCTGCTCCAAGTCGCATCCAACCTGGTCCTGAACACCTCCAGGGAGGGAGCATCCATCACCTCCCTGGGAAACCTGTTCCAGTGTCTCACCACCCTCACTGTAAACAGTTTTCTCCCAATATGGTTCAGCTCAATCCCCAACTACTGGCAGTATGTCTTAGAAGTCCTGGGAGAGCCTTTGGCTTATTCAGGAAACAAGAATTCAAGCACTGTGACCTTCACTTTGATGTCAGATGTGCATATCACACCAGGGCTTGCCCCTCTGCCCCTGTCCCAAAGTGTGGCAGTGCCAGGGAGGACCCATGAGGAACAATATCAGAGACAATTTCCCCCCATGTGCATCAGTTCCCACACAGAGACAGAATCACAGAAGAGTAGGGGATGGAAGGGAACTCTGAAGATCATCAAGTCCAACCCTCTGCTAAGGCAGGTTCACCTAGAGAAGGTCACAGAAGAACACAGCCAGTTGGGTTTTGAATGTCTCTGGAGATGGAGACACCACCATCACCTCTCTGGACAGCTTGTTCCAGTGCTCCAGCACCCTTAAATTACAGAATTTCCTCCTCATGTTTAGGTGGAACTTCTTCTGTTCAAGATTGTGCTCATTACCTCTTGTCCTGTCACTGGACACCACTTCCAAAAGACTGCTCCCATCTTCCTGACAGCCTCCCTTTAAGTACTCATCAGCATTGATGAATCCCTCTCAGTCTGCTCTTCTACAGATGAAACAGTCCCAGGTCCCTCAGTCATTCCTCATAGAAGAGCTGTTCCAGTCCCCTCAGCATCTGTGTAGCCCTTTGCTATCCTTGTTCCTCCTTGAAGCAGGGAGCCCAGACTGGACACAATGTTCTGCAGACACAGACACCTCATCACAGCCACAGGGGCTGGAAGGGACCTCCAAAGCTCATCCAGTCCAACCCCCCTGCCAGAGCAAGATCTCCTAGACCAGATCACACAGGAACATGTCCAGGCAGATCTGGAGTATCTCCAGAGAGGGAGACTCCACAACCCCCCTGGGCAGCCTGTTCAGTGCTCTGTCACCCTCACAGGAGAAAAGTTCTCCCTCATGTTTCCATGAAACTTCCTATGCCTCAGCTTCCACCCCTTTGCCCCTTGTCCTGTCATCAGGCATCACCCAGCAGAGCCTGGCTCCAGCCTCCTGCCACTCACCCTGCACATCTTTATAACCATTGCTGAGGTCACCTCTCAGGCTCCTCTTCTCCAGGCAGCACAGCCCCAGCTCCCTCAGGCTCTCCTCATAACAGAGATGTTCCATTCCCTTCATCATCTTTGTGGCTCTGTGCTGGACTCTCTCAAGCAGTTCTATGTCCTTCTGGAACTGGGGGGCCTAGAACTGAACACAGTACTCCAGATGTGGCCTCACCAAGGCAGAGTAGAGGGGCAGGAGAACCTCTCTCTACCTCCTAACCACAGCCCTTCTGATACCCCCCAGAATGGCATCGTCCCTCCTGGCCACCAGAGCACACTGCTGGCTCATGCTCAACCTCCCATCCACTAGAACCCCCAAATCCTTTTCCCCTTTGCTGCCTTCCAACAGATCCTTCAGCTGCTCTGTCTTCAAAGCTCTTGCAGGAGTGTCCTTACCTGGTTGTGGGAGACCCACCAAGCACTGGTGACAACGCGAGCGTCCCAGGCAGCGCTGTAGCACAAGGCCATGGTGCCTGCCTCCGTCAGGGTTCGTGGAGGGATGGGTTCACCTATGGAGTAACACCCAGCACATCAGACAATCCCACCTATGCTCAGCACATTTATATTCTGCAGCTTCCACACCTGGCCTAATCCAGCACATGGGATGTCCAGAGGCTTTGGACAGAGGTAGCAAGGCTCTGCTTGAAGGCAGCACAGAGAGAGCAGAGGCAGCATCAGCAACTGCTCCTCACTGCTCCCAACAGAACATGGTGAAGGTTGGAAGGCATCTCTGGAGATCATCCAGTCCGAACCTCTCTGCTAAAGCAGAGGCACCTACAACAGCTTGCCCAGGATCACAATCTCCAGGTGGGTTTGCAATCTCTCCAGAGGAGACTTCCAAAACCTCTCAGCCTGCTCCAGGGCTCCAGCACCCTCACACCTGTTTCTCCTCCTGTTCAGACAGAACCTCTTGGGTTCAAATATGTGCCCATTGCCCCTTGTCCTGTTGCTTGGCACCACTGAAAACAGTCTGGCCCCATTCTCTTAGAATCACAGAATCAGTCAGGGTTGGAAGGGACCACAAGGATCAGCCAGTTCCAACCCCCCTACCATGCCCAGGGACACCCTACCCTACAGCAGGCTGCCCACAGCCTCACCCAGCCTGGCTGCAAACACCTCCAGGGATGTGGCCCCAAACACCTCCCTGGGCAACCCATTCCAGGCTCTCACCACTCTCATGCTCAAAAACAACAACTTCCTCCCCACATCCAATCTGAATCTCCACACCTCCAGCTTTGCTCTATTCCCCCTAGTCCTGTCACTACCTGATAGTCCCTCCCCAGCTTTTTTCTAGGTCCCTTCAGATCCTGGAAGGCCACAAGAAGGTCACCTGGAAGCCTCCTCTTCTCCAGCCTGCACAGCCCCAACTCTTTCAGTCTGTCCTCATAGCAGAGGTGCTGCAGCCCTCTGAGCATCCTCATGGCCCTCTTGCCCCCACTCTTCAGCTCTTGCTGAGCATTGATCAGATCCCTTTTCAGATTGTTCTTCTCCAGGCTCAACAGCCCCAGGTCTCTCAACTTCTCCACCTTAGAGATGCTCCAGGCCCCTCAGCATCTTTGTATCCTCCACTGGATTCTCTCCAGTAGTTCCTTGTCTCTCTTGAACTGGGGAGCCCAGAACTGGACTCAGTTCTCCAGATGTGGCTTCACCAGGGCAGAGCAGAGGGGAAGGAGAACCTCTCAGCCTGCTGGCCACAGTCTTTTTCATGCATCCCATTGGCCTCTTGTCCACGAGGGCACATCGCTGGCTTAAGGTGAACTTATTATCCACCAGCACTCCCAGGTCCTTCTCCATGCAACTGCTTTCCAGCCTGCACTGGTGCAGGGGTTATTCCTTCCCAGGTGCAGGACCCTACACTTGTCCCTGTTGAACTTCATGAAGTTCCCCTCTGCCCAATTCTCCAGCCTGGCCAGGTTGACTATGCTCCTAACAACAAAATATCAACATCCACCACCACCTCCCAGCAATGGGACACAAGTAGGGCTTGCACATCTGGTCTCCTAGGAGATCCATCCCACCACTTTAACACTTTGTGGCTGAGCTCAGCACCTTAACTGCTTGTGCCACCCATTAAAGCCTCAGAAGGACTCCAGCAAGCACTGGCACCACCATCTCAGCCAGTGTGCCTCGTCATGTGCCTCTGCAAGCACATCTCCATGACTCCTTCCCACCAGGAGCTCAAGTGATCAACTGCAAGCAGCCAGGCATGGCTGGGGAGCAGCACCAGTGAGTGACAACCCAGTTTTGGAAGAACTGCTGCCTCTGACACCCCAAGGGAAGGGTCTGCTAGAGCTGAGTACTACTGTGAGGTGAGCACCAGCCTGGGCTCAGACATCCAATACAGAAACTGCCAGGTCAGAGTGTCCCCAGGCTTCTACGAGTCCCTGCAGAAGGTACCTGATGGGTTCTTGATCACACAGCTCGTGGCTCCATGGAGGTCAGCATGCACGTAGATGTCCCCTGGAAAAGATGTGGCTTGGATCAGTCACACATGTGGCAGCTACACAGAGCACTCCAGCTAAGGTGAGGGCTTCTAACGTTAGCTGGACACAGCTGCAAGGAGCAGGATGGGAAGAGGGCACAGGAAACTTTTAGTCCATCCCAATCAGCTTCTTTGCTGATTCCTCTGCTCCAAGGAGAATCATAGAGAATCACAGAGTGGTAAGGGTTGGAAAGGACCTTGGAGTCCAATGCCCCTGTCAAGGCAGGATCTTGTCCAGGCTAAAAAGCTCCAATCTTCTGTCTTTCTTTGTAAGAGAGATGTTCCAGTCCCCTCAGCATCTTTGTTGGCCTTTCGCTGTACCCTCTCCAGCAAGTCCCTGTCCTTCTTGAACAGGGGCATCCAGCACCAAACACAATCCACTCCTGCTCTTATCTCACAGTGGTTGAGGATGCAGCCTCCCACAACAGAGCCCCAGCTCGCCATGGACCACACACAGACAGGCCTCAGGACTCACAATCACCAGAGGAGGCCACAAAGATGCTGAGAGGGCTGCAGCAGCTCTGCTATGAGGACAGGCTGAGAGAGTTGGGGCTCTGCAACTTGGAGAAGAGAAGGCTTCCAGGAGACCTTGGAGTGGCCTTCCAATATCTGAAGGGGGCCTACAGGAAGGCTGAGGAGGGACTATTGACAAGTCTTGGTAATGACAGGATGAGGAGGAATGGGTTCAAACTGGCAGAGGGGAGATTGAAAGTGGATGTTAGGAGGAAGTTGTTTGCAGTGAGCATGGTGAGACACTGGCATAGGATGCCCAGGGANAGCGACCTTCTTCTAGTGGGAGGTGTCCCTGTCTATGGCACAGGGGGTTGGAACAGGCTGAGCTTTGAGCTCCCTTCCAACCTAAACCATTCCATGATTCTGTGAATCACCAAAGTGAGAACTTAACTTAAGAACACAGCAGAGAGCCCTTCCCACGTCCCCTTTGTGCATCCCCCAAGTGGAAGAGAAGCCAAAATCCAGACTCACCTGGTTTGAGGTAGCGCTTCACAATCAGCTCGTTCTGCTGCTGATCTCTCCCAGCAATGATAAGGTAATTCTCTGAGCTAATGAACCACAGGAACTTCTCAAACCTGCCAAACGACATCAACCCATTGTGTGAAAACCACCCGGAGCTAACAGAGCACTGCAGAGGCCTTTCCTTTAAACCCTGCTTCTGAGAACATCCATCTCAGCATCTGCAGTTTGAAGGAGCTGCGGTTTCACGTCCCTCCATACATGCCTGGGGCACGAAAACAAGGCGTGGTGCAAATATAACAGCACTGCCAAAGCTGTTCTGAGAGGAAACAACAAGCAGCAGCACCACAGAGTCCTCTTTGCAGACCCAAAGACTGCTGAAGGTTGGAAGGGGCCTCATCCAGTCCAATCACAGCCAGCCCCAGGATCATAGTGTCCAGGTGGCTTTGGAATCTCTCCAGAGGATGACTCCACAACCTCTCTGGGCAGCCTGCTCCAGGGCTCCAGCACCCCCGCCACAGCAAAGAATGTTTTCCTTGTTTTGAGGTGGAACTCAGAGGGCTGAAGCACCTCTGCTATTTCCTCTTGTGTATTAGAAGAGGTGGGATGAGTGATGATGTTCATGCAGGTGATGGTGAAGAAAACAGATATAAATGTATTCAGCATGTTTTATTATTGTGTGCAGTTCTGGGGCCCCCAGCACAAGAAGGACATGGAAGTGTTGGAGCCAGTCCAGAGGAGGCCACCAAGATGCTGAGAGGGCTGCAGCAACTCTGCTATGAGGACAGGCTGAGAGAGTTGGGGCTCTGCAGCCTGGAGGAAGCTTCCAGAAGACCTTATAGCAACCTTCCAGTATCTGAAGGGGGCCCACAGGAAGGCTGGGGAGGGACTGTTCATGAGGTCTTGTAATGACAGGACGAGGGATAATGGGTCTAAGCTGGAAGAGGGAAGATTGAAACTGGATGTTAGGAGGAAGTTGTTTGCATTGAGGGTGGTGAGACACTGGCACAGGTTGCCCAGGGAGGTTGTGGCTGCTCCCTGCCTGGAGGTGCTGAAGGCCAGGTTGGATGGGGCCTTGAGTGACCTGATCTAGTGGGAGGTGTCCCTGCCTATGGCACAGGGGGCTTGGAACTGGCTGAGCTTTGATCTCCCTTCCAACCTAAACCATTCTATGATTCTATGACCTCATGAGGAGCTCCACTTTGACACCAGGGAAAAGTCAGCTTGACCCAGCCCCAAATCTGCACATTCACAGTTCATTAGCTAACGAAACTGCACTTGCCAATAGACCTTCCTGGCCTTCTGAATGGTGGAGACTGTCTGAACTTCCCTCAACGTCTGCTTTGTCTTCTTCTCTGCTGATCTGAAGGCCTGTAAAGACAGAAAGCATGGGAAGGAAGCACAGGAATCACAACAGTGTTCTCTGAACAGCAGGGGAAGTTGGCAGGAAATGTCTCTGCATGAGGACAGGCTGAGAGAGACTTGGGGCTCTGCAGCCTGGAGAAGAGAAGGCTTCCAGGAGACCTTGGAGTGGCCTTCCAATATCTGAAGGAGGCCTACAGGAGGGCTGGGGAGGGACTATTAACAAGGTCTTGTAATGACAGGATGAGGGGGAATGGGTTTAAATTGACAGAGGGGAGATTGAAGGTGGATGTTAGGAGGAAGTTGTTGGCAGTGAGGGTGGTGAGATCCTGGCACAGGTTGCCCAGGGAGGTTGTGGCTGCTCCCTCCCTGGATGTGTTGAAGGCCAGGCTGGATGAGGCCTTGAGTGACCTGATCTAGTAGAAGGTGTCCCTGCCTATGGCACAGGGGGTTTAGACTGGCTGAGCTTTCAGATCCCTTCCAACCTAAACCATTCTGTGATTCTGTGATTCACAGGCCTGTGCTCCTTTTGTGTAGCTGCCAGAGAGCTGCCTTAAAACCTTCAGAGAATTAGAGTTTTTTGGGTTGGAAAAGACCTCTAAGGTCATTCAGTCCAACCATCAACCCTAAGACCATCACAGGCTCTAAACCATATCCTGAGCTGCCATGTCCACGTTTATTGAAGGCTTCCAAGGTCAGAGACTGAGCTCTTTATTCTAATTATTTCCCTAATTTTGCCCTCCTGCCCCCATAAGCAGTGGTCTGGCAGCATCTTCACTGGGAGTCTTGGGGGAAAGGAGATGGTACAGCAGGGATCTGTGATCCTCAGAGTGAAAACTCAAGAATGAAATGGCCCTGGCTGGCTGCTCTGTAACTTTATTATCTTATTAGAGCTACTGAGATCAGGCCAGGAGCCTCCACTAACCACTGATAGGAGCTCTGCTTTGAATTGAAATCTAAATCTCTCCTTTTCCCAATCACCTCTCCTTTTCCAACCATCTCTCCTTTTCCCAACCATGTCTCCTTCTCCCAACCACGTCTCCTTCTCCCAACCATCTCTCCTTTGCCCCGTCACCTCTCCTCTTCCCATCTCTCCTTTTCCCATCTCTCCTTTCCCCAATCACCTCTCCTTTCCCCAATCACCTCTCCTTTGCCCAATACCTCTCCGTTCCCCAATCACTTATCCTCTTCCCATCACCTCTCCTTTTCCCAACCATCTCCCCTTTCCAATCACCTCTCCTTTTCCAATCACCTCTCCTCTTCCCAATCACCTCTCCTCTTCCCAATCACCTCTCCTTTTCCCAATCACCTCTCCTTTTCCCAACACCTCTCCTTTCCCACTCACCTCTCCTTTTCCCATCTCTCCTTTTCCCAATCACCTCTCCTTTTTTCATCTCTCCTTTTCCCAATCACCTCTCCTTTCCCAAATCACCTCTCCTTTCCCACATCTCCCTGCTTTTAAGTATCTCCTAAAAACAAAGAGGAAAAGAAAATACCTTTTCTGCAGCTTCCACTGTCTTCTGAGTCTTCTTAGCTGCATGTCTTTTGTGATCATAGTACCTGTCAAACAGGAGTTGTGTTTGTATCTGAAATCATCTAAAATCCCACAAGCCACCATCTGAAATCCCCCCAGAGCCCCTCACTTTCAAAATGTACTTAGCACAGTCCTCTACATTTGTTGTTGTTGTTGTTGTTGTTGTTACAGCCCAGGTCTTTGGGCTTAGTCTTCCCCAGAGCAGAGCAGGCAGAGGAAGTCTGTGTGGCAGAAGCTGCTGTTCTATTCCAGGGGTCACCACACAGAATGGTGTTCAGAATTAAACTCATCTGACAGCTAAAGATGAGCTCAGCACTGAGACACTGGGTTTGAAACAAGAAAATGCACATCCCAGAATCAGAATCCTAAATTTGTTTTGGCTGGAAAAGACCTCCAAGGTCATTGAGTCCAACTGTCAGCTCTAAGACCATCACAGCCATTGAACCATGTCCTAAAGTGCCATGTCCACACATTCCTTGACCACCTCCCTGGGCAGCCTGTTCCAGTGCTTGAACACTCTTGTAGGAAAGAAATCTTTCCTAATGTATTTCCAAATATCAGCTCCTATTCTATCCTGTATCTTTCCTAATAGCTTTCCAGTTGTCAGCTCTAAGACCATCATGGCCATTGAACCATGTCCTAAAGTGCCATGTCCAACACACCGCTTGAACACCTCGAGGGATGGTGACTCCACCACCTCCCAGGGCAGCCTGCTCCAATGCCTCAGCACTCTTGCAGGAAAGCAATCTTTCCTAATATCCAACCCAACCCTCTCCTGGCACAATTTGAGGCCACATCCTCTCATTCTATCACCTGATACTAGGGAGGAGAGATCAATGTCCTCCTGGCTCCAATTTCCTTTCAGGGAGTTGTAGAGAGTGTGAAGGTCTCCCCTCAGGCACCTTTTCTCAACAACCCTCAGGTGCTCCTTACAAGATCTTTGCTCTAGACCCTTCACCAGATTCAGTGCCCTTCTGTGGACATGCTCCAGCACCTCAATGTCATTCTTGGAATGAGAGGCCCCAGACTGAACCCTGTCTTCAAGCTCTGGCCTCAACAATGCTGAGTACAGGAAAACAATCCCTGCCCTGCTCCTGCTGGCCACACTATTACTAATCCAGGCCAGGATGCTGGTGGCCTTGTTGGCCACCTGGGCACACACACTGGTTCATCTTCATCTGGCTGCCAATCAACACTCTCAGGTCCTTTTCCACCAGGCACTTTCCAGCCACTCTGCCCCAAGCCTGGAGTGTTCATGGGGTTGCTGTGACCCAACCTAAAGGGAGGTTCAAGCAAAGCCTGGATGGGGCACTTAGTGCCATTGGCTAGGGCTGGGTGCTAGGTTGGACTGGATGAGCTTGGAGGTCTCTTCCAGCCTGGCTTATTCAGTCCTATCCCATCCCATCCCACTCTATTCTATCCTATCCTATTCTATCCCATTCCATTCTGTCCTATCCTATCCTATTCTATCCCATTCCATTCTATCCTATTCTATTCTATCCCATTCTATTCTATCCCACTCCATTCTATTCCATTCCACTCTATCCTATTGCATTCCGTTCCATCCTATTCTATCCTATCCCATTCCATTCAATCTTATTCTATCCTATCCTATCCCATTCCATTCTATCCTATTCTATCCCATTCTATTTTATCCTATTCTATTCTATCCAATTCTATCTCATCCCATTCCATGCTATCCTATTCTATTCTATCCCATTCCATTCTATCTTGTTCCATCCCATTCCATTCTATCCTATTCCATCCCATTCCATTCTATCCTATTCCATCCCATTCCATTATATCCTATTCTATCCCATTCTGTTCTATCCTATCCCACTCTATCCTACCCCATTCCATCCTATCCTATTCTGTTCCAAAGTGCAAGACTCAGCCTTGCTGAACCTCAGCCTATCACCCAGGCTGCCCAGGCCGCTCTGTAGAGCCTCCCTACCCTCCCTTACACCACCACTCCCACCCAACTGAGTGTCACCTGCAAACTGAGTGAGGATGCCCACAAGAGCTGAAGGCAAACTACCCATTTCAGTTTCTAACAAGGCAGACCCAGAGTCCTTCTTCCCAGGGTGACTCCACTAAGAAATGCTGGCATGCAGAACCCTCCAGCCTTCACTTGGAACCTTACTTTTTGGCATTGGCATAAGCAGACAGGCTGAGATCGACGTCAACCAGCGAGGGTTTGTTCTTCTGAGGTTTCTTCAGCTGCTTGGTTTTGTTCTTCTTCTTTTTCCCCTTCAGTTCTTCTGTTTCTTCTTTCTCTACAGTGGCATCCTCCTCCTCCTCCTCCTCTTCTTCAGATAACACATATGGGTTCCTAAAAACACATGGCAATGATTAAGAGAAGACAAGTGGTTATTTTTCACCTGCAGCACAATGCACTCCCTACTTTCACTGGCAGAGGGGAGATTTAAGCAGGATGTTAGGAGGAAGTTCTTCACAATGAGGGTGGCTCAGGGAGGTTGTGGCTGCACCCTCCCTGGAGGTGTTGAAGGCCAGGCTGGATGAGGCCTTGAGCAACCTGTTCTAGGGAGGTGTCCCTGCCTATGGCACAGGGGGGTTGGAACTGGATGAGCTTTGAGGTCTCTTCCAACCTAAACCATTCTATGATTCTATGATTCAACAGTCTATTCCCAGCTTCCCAGTGCTCCTTTAAGCACTGAAAGGACACCAGAAGGTCTTCATAGAGCCATCTTTTTTTCCAGCCTGAACAACCCAAACTCTCTTGGCCTGGCCTCACAGCAGAGGGCTTCCAGCCCTCTCATTATCTTTGTGGGCTACTCTGGCCCCACTCCAACAGGTCCACATCTGGTTTGTGCTGAAAGCTCCAGGGTTGGACATAGTGCTCCAGGATGAAGTTGCCACAGAGAGGCGCTGAGGGGTAGAAACACCTCCCTTGACCTGCTGACTAGTATCAAAGCAGAAGCTAAGAAGCCACAGCTGTCCCCTACGCAGCTCCCAAGGCCACTCCTACCTGCGTTTGGTACAGGCTACCTGCAGCATCCTTACCTCAGCAGCATGGTGATATGATTGGTCTGGAGCTTTAACTCTTTGATTGCACTTGCAACAGGATCTCCCTGGGCTTGGGCCTCCTTGACAATGGCTCCAATCTCTGTCCAGTCGATCTGGTTGGCTAAGGCGCTGCGGACCACCTGGATGGCTCGGTCCACGATCTCCAGGTTCATTTCAATCAGTTCCCCTTTCATCTTATCAGCTTCCTAAAGGAGAGAAAGAACTTCACTGCCTTTGAAGTTAAACATATATTCAGCATGATTTCAAAATGAGAAGTGCTAATGATCAAACTGTGTGCTGGGCTGCAGCGAGAGCAGCTGTGGGCAGCAGGGCAAGGAAGGGGATTCTGCCATCTTTACTCTGCTCTCCTAAGACCCCACCTGGAGTCCTGTGTGCAGTTCTGGAGCCCCCAGCACAAGAAGGACATGGAAGTGTTGGAGCCAGTCTAGAGGAGGCCACCAAGATGCTGAGAGGGCTGCAGCAGCTCTGCTATGAGGACAGGCTGAGAGAGTTGGGGCTGTGCAGCCTGGAGAAGAGAAGGCTTCCAGGAGACCTTATGAGTAGCCTTCCAGCATCTGAAGAGGGCTACAGGAGGATTGGGGAGGGACTATTGACAATTTAAAATTTATATTGTAATTGATACTGTAATTGATATTGTAAGGGGAGGGGAGAGGTAATAGAATAGAATAGGAATAGAATAAGCCAGGTTGGAAGAGACCTCCAAGATCATCCAGTCCAACCTATCACCCAGCCCTAGCCAATCAACTAGCCAATGGCACTAAGTATCCTATCCAGGCTTTGCCTGAACACCTCCAGGGATGGTGACTCCACCACCTCCCTGGGCAGCCCATTCCAACGCCAATCACTCTTTCTGGCAACAGCTTCCTCCTAACATCCAGCCTAGACCTCCCTTTGCATAACTTGAGCATCCCATTCTTACCTGAGCTTGCTGGAGAGCTTCCAGTCTGTGCTCATGATCCCGACGGACATTTTCAAGTTTCTTCAAGGCTTGTTTTTCCTTAAATAAAAACAAACAAACAAACATAAGCAAAAAAAAAAAAAAAAAAACCCAAACCCAAAACTCACAAGCAACAAAAGAAAAAAAGAATTACAAATGTAAATTATATGACTGTATGTCAATTGTATTCCCAGCAGAACCAACGTCACGGATGTTGGAATCCACACCTTAGAATGACCGAATGGTTTAGGTTGGAAGGGACTTCAAAGAAGGGCAACAAAGGTGATGAAGAATCTGAAGAGCAGGTTTGGTGAGAAGCAGCTGGGGGGAACTGGGGATGTTTAGTCTGGAGAATAGGAGGCTGAGGGAAGACCTCATTGCTCTCTACAAGTCCCTGAAAGGAGGTTGGAGCCAGGTGGGGATTGGTCTCTTTTTCCCAAGTAGCTTGTGACAGGATGAAACAGCCTTAAGTTGCACCAGGGGAGGTTTAGGTTGGACATCAGGAAAATTTTCTCCACCAAAAGTGTAGTGAAGGCCAGGAACAGGGTTAACAAATGATAAGAGGAGAGGAAATGGCCTCAAGTTCCACCAGCAGAGGTTTAGGTTGGACATTAGAAGAAACTTCTTCACTGGAAGTGTTCTGAAATACTGGAATAGGCTGCCCAGAAGGGTGGTTGAATCCTAATCCCTGGAGGTGTTTACATGTCTCAGAGATGTGGTGCTGAGGGATAAGGCTTGGCAGAGTTGAAGAATCAGAGAATCGTAGAATGGTTTAGGTTGGAAAAGACCTCAAAGCTCATCCAGTTCCAACCCCCCTGTGCCACAGGCAGGGACACCTCCCACTAGATCAGGTCGCTCAAGACCTCAATGGCCAGAATGGTTGGACTTGATGATCTTAAAGGTCTTCTCCAACCAAAATGGGATTCTGTTGAGTTCCACAGCAAAAAAATAAGGAATGAGACCTCCCTCACCCCAGGTTACAAGCACCAAATGAATCGTCTGAAGCTCAGAGAGCCACCTTAGGTGCCCCACTCGGATAACAACATACCTGCTGCAATGCTTTCAGATCAATTTTCTGTCCCTCCAGCTTGGAGTAGAACTCATCTGCTGCCTGCAAGAGAAAATCAGCTTTAAGAATCCCCAGGCTGCACTAACTTACCCCAGGAATAGGCAGGCAGAAGTGATTCTGCTCACGAGAGGTGGCTGTGAAGCACTAAGGGAGAAGAAAAACGCTACAAGAGAGTTCAGCAACTTCCTCCACTTTACTTTTGCATGAGAGGAGCTCGGCAAGACCCTCAAGCTTGTGTCTCACTGCAAACCAGGGGTTGTGCACATGTAAATAACTGCCCAAACCACACCAGACTTGCTTTATTTTTTGCTAAGGAAACGGTGGAAAGGAAGCTGCAGTTCGACACAGTCTGCACTTCAGCTTAAAAGATCTGTAAATCTACACCTGTCTGGCTGGAATTCCTGCTGCTACAATAGGTCACTTGAAAAATAATAATAATAAACAAGACACAAAAAACCAACAAAAAACCCCCCAAAAATCCCAACAAAAAATATGCCTGAGAACTGCTTCTGCTGTTCAAGTTGTCAGAAAGAGTGCTTAAAAGAAAAGGAGAGGAAGGTTTTAGGCGGCTTGGATCATCAGGAGTGTGAAAAAAAAAAAGCCAAACAAAAAAATATAGATTCATAGAATGGTTTAGGTTGGAAGGGACCTCAAAGCTCATCTAGTTCCAACCCCCTGCCACAGGCAGGGACACCTCCCTCTAGAACAGGTTGCTCAAGACCTCAACAATACGCCTAAGAAGTGCTTCTGGTGTTCAAGTTGCCAAAGATTGTGCTTAAAACAAAAGGAGAGGAAGGTTTTAGGCTGCTTGGATCATCAGGAGTGGGAGAAAAAAAAGTAGAATCATAGAATGGTTTAGGTTGGAAGGGACCTCAGAGCTCATCCAGTTATAAACCCCCTGCCATGGGCAGGGGCACCTCCCTCTAGAACAGGTCACTCAAGGCATCATCAATGCCTAAGAACTGCTTCTACTGTTCAGGATGGCAGTGAGTGTGCTTAAAACAAACCAAGAGGAAGGCTTTAGGTTGCTTGGATCATCAGGACTGTGGGGAAAAAAAAATCAAACAAAAATATGCCTAAGAATGGTTTAGGCTGGAAGGGACCTCAAAGCTCATCCACTTCCAACCCCCTGCCATAGGCAGGGACACCTCCCTCTAGAACAGGTTGCTCAAGGCCTCAACAATATGCCTAGGAACTGCTTCTGCTGTTCAAGTTGGCAGAGAGAGTGCTTAAAACAAAAGGAGAGGAAGGTTTTAGGCTGCTTGGATCATCAGCAGTGTGAAAAAAAAAAAATCCAACAAATATATGCCTAAGAATGGTTTAGGCTGGAAGGGACCTCAAAGCTCATCCACTTCCAACCCCCTGCCATAAGCAGGGACACCTCCCTCTAGAATAGGTCGCTCAAGACATCATCAGTGCCTAAAAACTGCTTCTGGTGTTCAAGATGGCAGAGAGAGTGCTTAAAACAAAAGGAGAGGAAGGTTTTGGGCTGCTTGGATCATCACTTGTGTGAAAAATAACCACCAAAATATATGCCTAATGCCTAAGAATTGTTTCTGGTGTTCAAGTTGCCAAAGATTGTGCTTAAAACAAAGGGCGAGGAAGTTTTTCGGCTGCTTGGATCATCAGGAGTGTGGAAAAAAAAAAAATCAAACAAAAATATGCCTAAGAATGGTTTAGGCTGGAAGGGACCTCAAAGCTCAGCCAGTTCCAACCCCCTGCCACAGGCAAGGACACCTCCCACTAGACAGGTTGCTCAAGGCCTCAATATGCCTAGGAACTGCTTCTGTTGATCAAGTTGACAGAGAGACTGCTTAAAACAAAAGGAGAGGAAGGTTTTAGGCTGCTTGCATCACCAGTAGTGTGGGAAAAAAAAACAACCAAACAAAAAATATGCCTAAGAACTGCTTCTGCTGTTCAGAGAGAGTGCTTAAAACAAAAGGAGAGGAAGGTTTTAGGCTGCTTGGATCATCAGGAGTGTAAAGAAAAAACAAACAAAAAACCTCCCAAAATACAGAATCATAGAATGGTTTAGGTTGGAAGGGACCTCAAAGCTCATCCACTTCCAACTCCCTGCCATAGGGGGCAGTGGAATAGGTTGCTCAAGGCCTCAACAATATGCCTAAGAACTGCTTCTGGTGTTCAACTTGCCAGAAAGAGTGCTTAAAACAAAAGGAGAGGAAGGTTATAGGCTGCTTGGATCATCAATAGTGTGACAAAACTGGCAGAAATTCATCCAAGAAGCAGGGATAGGAAAGTGAAATGGGAATTGTGGAGCTCAAGGTGGGGAACAACATTTAGGTAGTGATTTCAGGTGTTAGTGAGTCAAGGCCCAGGATCACAGGATGTTAGGGGTTGGAAGGGACCCAAGGAGATCTTCGAGTCCAATCCTGAACGAAGGACACAGCACTTCCAGGAATCCCTCAGTCAAGTGCCTGAAGCTCTCCAAACAGTAAGTGGGAGCAGTATAAATGTGATGAGTTTTGCCTCCAGCCATAACTCAGTGTCTGAGCTGACAGCAGCCACATCAGCCCAGGCTCCAGGCACACAACCTCCAGCCCTATTTCAGCCACAAGATTTGAGCTGACAAAGACAGCACTGCTCAGCAGCAGCCTAAAGCAGCTCTGCTTTAGTTGGCCTATTCTGCCCAAAACATTTTCTCCACAAAACCCATCATCTCTTCCAAGATCTATGTTCTCATTAACAGCTCCTCTAATTACTCTGCAGCACCGACTACATAAAGCATTTAAGTACAGCATCAGCAGAAGCACTGTACCTTATTGAATGAGTCAAATTCCAAGTGGGGACATTTTGAATGTTGAGAAAACAAGAAAGGATGAAATTCCTCATATCTGTAAAATACACATTTGATATTACCACCTGAAAGCTGATGTTATGCAGACCAGTAGAAAAAAAAAAAGAAGAAAAAGGCTTCAAATATTTACGTGTAGATATCTTCTGCTGCTTTGTCTGGTTCCAGGCTTGGCTTTTTCTCCTTTTTCTGGATAATGTAACCCTGAGAGAACAGAGAAAAACACCATCAGCACTTGTCTTTTCACCTTGAGAAGGCTGCAAGGTTTAGGTGCTAACCTACTGAGCACAGAACAGAATCAGACAATGCATTGGGCTGGAAGGGACCTTGAAAGGTCATCTAGTCCCACTGCCCTGCACTAAGCAGGTGTTTGAGTGGATGTGGCACTTAGTGACATGGTCACCAATTCCCTCCTGGCTCCAACCTCCTTTCAGGGAGTTGTAGACAGCAATGAAGTCTCCCCTCAGCCTCCTATTCTCCAGACTAAACATCCCTAGTTCCCCTAGGTGATCCTCACCAAACCTGTTCTCCAGATTCTTCATCACCTTTGTTGCCATTCTCTGGATATGCTCCAGCACTTCAATGTCCTTCTTGGATTGAGGGGGCCAAAACTGAGCCCAGTACTCAAGCTGTGGCTGAATACAAGAGGCCAGTCACTTCTGTGGCCCTGCTGGTCACACTATTGCTGATGGTGATATGTTCCTGATAGAGTGATGAGTGAGTGGTGGTCAAGCAAGCTGTGTGGCACAGTCGACTTGCTAGACGGCAGGGATCCATCCAGAGGGACCTGCACAGGCTGCAGAGGTGGGCCCAGGCCAACCTCAGGACATTCAACAAGGCCAAGTGTAAGATCCTGCACCTGGGTGGGTGCAATCCCAAGCACAACTCCAGGCTGGGTGGGGAATGGCTGAGAGCAGCCCTGAGGAACAGGCCCTGGGGGTGTGGGGTGATGCAAAGCTCAAGATGAGGCTGCAGTGTGAGTGCAGCCCAGACAGCAACTGTGTGCTGGGCTGCAGCAAGAGCAGCTGTGGGCAGCAGGGCAAGGGAGGGGATTCTGCCCCTTGGCTCTGCTCTCCTCACACCTCACCTGCAGCACTGTCTGCAGCTCTGCAGCCCCCAACACAAGAAGGACATGGAAGTGTTGGAGCCAGTCCAGAGGAGGCCACCAAGATGCTGAGAGGGCTGCAGCAGCTCTGCTGTGAGGACAGGCTGAGAGAGTTGGGGCTTTTCAGCTTGGAGAAGAGAAGGCTTCCAGGAGAACTTATAGTAGCCTTCAAGTATCTGAAAGAGACCTACAGGAAGTTTGGGGAGGGACTATTGACAAGGTCTTGTAATGAGAGGATGAGGAGGAATGGGTTTGAACTGGCAGAGGGGAGATTGAAACTGGATGTTGGGAGGAAGTTCTCCACAATGAGGGTGACGAGACACTGGCACAGGTTGCCCAGGGAGGTTGTGGCTGCTCCCTCCCTAGAGGTGTTGAAGGCCAGGCTGGATGAGGCCTTGAGCGACCTGTTCTAGTGGGAGGTGTCCCTGCCTATGGCACAGGGGGGTTGGAACCGGATGAGCTTTGAGGTCCCTTCCAACCCAAACCATTCTATTCAACTACAGCAGGCTTCTCACAATCCCATCAAGTCTGACACTGAATGTCTTCAGGGATGGGGACTCTGCCACCTCCCTGGGCAACCTGTTCCAGTGTTCCATCACGCTCTTAGAACTTCTATCTCATGTCCAAGTCAGCATGAGACCAAATCATTCTAGCAGGGACACCTTGTGGCAGAAGTGCTGTGATTGACCAAGTCAAGTCCTGACCTCCTGTTTGTCTTGACTCCAATTCCTTGCAGAAGAAAAAGGTGGAATACAAACCCCAGAAAAGTCTTACAGCTTCTCACACAGATTCATAGGATGGCTTGGGTTGAAAAGGCCCTTTAAAGGTTATCTAATTCCACCTCCACCTGCCATGGCCAGAGACACTTTCCACTAGAACAGATTGCTCAGGACCTCAGCCACCCTGGCCACGAACACCTCCAGGGAGGAGGCAGCCACAACCTCCCTGGGCAACCTCTGCCAGTGTCTTACCACCCTCACTGCAAACAACTTCTTCCTAACATCCAGTTTCAATCTCCCCTCTGACACTTTAAACCCATTCCTCCTCATCCTGTCCTAAGACCTTGTCAATAGTCCCTCCCCAGCCTTCCTGTAGGCCCCTGGATACTTGAAAGCTACTATAAGGTCTCCTGGAAGCCTTCTCTTCTCCAGGCTGCAGAGCCACAACTCTTGTAGCCTGTCCTTGCAGCAGAGCTGCTGCAGCCCTCTCAGCATCTTGGTGGCCTCCTCTGGACTGGCTCCAACACTTCCATGTCCTTCTTGTGCTGGGGGCTCCAGAACTGCACACAGTACTGCAGGTGGGGTGTGAGGAAAGCAGAGCAAAGGGGCAGAATCCCCTCCCCTTCCCCTGGGCAGCCTGCTCTAGTGTTTCACCACCTTCACTATAAAGAACTTCTTCCTAATATTCAGTCTACAATTCCCCTCCTCAAGCTTCACATGCATGTTGTGGTGTAACACCAGACAGCAACCAAGCACAAGGCAGATGCTTGCTCACTCCCCCACCCAGTGGGATGACAAAGAGAACTGCACCCAAAGGGAAACAGAGACAAAAAAATAGTTTGTAGGAGAGGAAAGGAAGGAAAAATATAAATAATATAAAATATATACAAGTGATGCACAATGCAACTGCTCACCACCTGCTGATCAATGCCAGCTACTCCTCCAGCCAGCTCCCTCCCCACAGTTTATTTACTGGCTGTGATATCATATGGCCAGGGTCCAAGCCACAAACCAGGTAAAGATAATCCTGCATGAGCTTTGCAGACAGAACAGCTGAAGGATCTCTTGGAAGGCAGCAAAGAGGAAAGGGCTGGGCAGTGAGTGGCTGGAGAGTAGCCCTGCAGAAAGGGACCTGGGGGTGCTGGTGGAGGAGAGGCTCAGTATGAGGCAGCAGTGTGCACTTGCAGCCCAGAAAGCCAAGCAGAGCCTGGGCTGCATCAGGAGAAGTGTGGCCAGCAGGACAAGGGAGGTGATTCTCCCCCTCTACTCCGCCCTGGTGAGACCCCATCTGGAGTACTGCATCCAGTTCTGGAGCTCCTGGGACAAGAGGAATGTGGACATGCTGGAGTGTGTCCAGAGAAGAGCCACGAGGATGCTCAGAGGGCTGCAGCACCTCTGCTGTGAGGACAGACTGAAAGAGTTGGGGCTGTTGAGTCTGCAGAAGAAGAGGCTCCCAGGTGACCTTCCAGGAACTGAAGGGGGCCTCCAAAAAAGCTGTGGAGGGACTTTTAAGCCTCTCAGGGAGCGACAGGACTAGGGGGAATGGAGCAAAGCTTGAGGTGGGGAGATTCAGATTGGATGTGAGGAGGAAGTTTTTCAGCATGAGAGTGGTGAGAGCCTGGAATGGGTTGCCCAGGGAGGTGGTTGGGGCCAGATCCCTGGAGGTGTTTGCAGCCAGGCTGGCTGAGGCTGTGGGCAGCCTGATCTAGGGTAGGGTGTCCCTGGGCATGGCAGGGTTGGAACTGGCTGATCCTTGTGGTCCCTTCCAACCCTGACTGCTTCCATGATCCTATGATTTGAGGGTTCTGTTGCATGGGAGGTTGACCATGAGCCAGCAGCGTTCTCTTGTGGCCAGGAGGGGCAATGCCATTCTGGGGTGGATTAGAAGGATTGTGTTGAGTAGTTTGAGAGAGGTTCTCCTTCCCCTTTACTCTGCCCTGGTTGTGGCCACATCTGGAGTACTGTGTCCAGTTCTGGGCTCCCCAGTTCGAGAGGGACATAGAAGTGCTTGAGAGAGTCTAGCACAGAGCCACAAATAGGATAAAGAGAATGGAACATCTCTGTCATGAGGAGAGCCTGAAGGAGCTGGGGCTGTGCTGCCTGGAGAAAAGGAGACTGAGAGGTGACCTCAGCAATGGTTATAAAGATGTGCAGGGTGAGTGGCAGGAGGCTGGAGCCAGGCTCTGCTGGGTGATGCCCGATGACAGGACAAGGGGCAATGGGTGGAAGCTGAGCCATAGGAAGTTTCATGGAAACATGAGGGAGAACTTTTCTCCTGTGAGGGTGACAGAGCATTGGAACAGGCTGCCCAGGGGGGTTGTGGAGTCTCCGTCTCTGGAGATATTCCAGACCTGCCTTCATGCATTCCTGTGTGATCTGGTCTAGGAGATCTTGCTCTGGCAGGGGATTAGGACTGGATGAGCTTTTGAGGTCCCTTCCAGCCCCTGGCATTCTGTGATTCTGGTGGCCAGTTTGGGACAGCTGTCCTTGCTGTGTGTCCCCCTTCTAGTGCCTTCTGCACTTCCAGGCTCTGCTGGCAGGGCATGAGAAGCTGAGAAGTCCTTATCTTGGTATAAACACTGCTTAACAACAACAAACCCAGCAGTGTGTTATCACCACGGTTCTCACACTAGATCCAAGACACAGCATTGCAGCAGCTGCTGGGAGGAAAATTAACTTTCTTCCAGCTGAAACCAGGGCAGTGCAGAACACAAGAACACACTACTGAAGGACAAGCACAAATCCTCATACACCACCAGCTCATAAATAATTTAACTGCTGCATATCTGGTGCAAGGAAACAACTGGCACACCCTGTCACTACCTGGAGCCCAAGCTCAGAGTGAAATCTGAACGTGGTAACACCAGGAACACAGAATCCCAGCAGGGTGGGGGTTGGAAAGAACCTCTGGAGATCATCTGCTCCAGCCTCCCTGCTACAGGGAGGGCACCTGCAGCAGCTTGCCCAAGATCACAATGTGCAGGTGGCTTTGGAATCTCTGCAGAGAAGGAGACTCCACAACCTCTCTGGGCAGGCTGCTGCAGGGCTCCAGCAGCTTCAGAGCAGAGAAGTTCCTCATCCTGTTGAGATGACATCTCCTTGGTTCTATTTTACACCCATTGCTCCTTGATGTGCACCGCTGACAAGAGTCTGGTCCCATCCTCTTGCCCACCCCTCCCCTTCCCAGCTCTTTCTGAGCATTGATCAGATCCCCTCTCAGCCTGCTCTTCTCCAGACTAAACAACCAAAAGGTGTCTCAGCCTTTCCTCCTCACAGAGGGCAAGATGGCAAAGAAAGGGACTGAGAAGAGGAAGAAACGGGATGGAAGATGGGGGCAAGGGAGTGGGACACTCTGCAGCCTGCTCCAGGGCTACAGTACCCTCACACCAAAGATGTTTCTCCTCCTGCTCAGAGGAGGAGAGTCATAGAATCATAGAATCAGTCAGGGTTGGAAGGGACCACAAGGATCAGACAGTTCCAACCCCCCTGCCATGCCTAGGGACACCCTACCCTACAGCAGGCTGCCCACAGCCTCTGCCAGCCTGGCTGCAAACACCTCCAGGGATGTGGCCCCTACCACCTCCCTGGGCAACCCATTCCAGGCTCTCACCACTCTCATGCTGAACAACTTCCTCCTCACATCCAATCTGAATCTCCCCACCCCCAGCTTTGCTCCATTCCCCCTAGTCCTGTCACTCCCTGATAGCCTCAAAAGTCCCTCCCCAGCTTTTCTGTAGGCTCCCTTCAGATCCTGGAAGGCCACAAGAGCCTTGTGGGAGAAGAGTGGGAGCCTACTCGTCTCCAGACTCAACAGCCCCAACTCTTTCAGTCTGTCCTCATAGGAGAAGTGCTGCAGCCCTCTGATCACCCTCGTGGTCCTGTTCCCCTCCTGAGTTCCAGTTTGTACCCATTACCTTTTGTCCTGTCACTGGGCACCACTGAAAAGAACCTGGCCCCAAAAGCAAAGCCTGCAGAACGAGTGCTGACCAACAGCTGCCTCCCAGTTGAGTTCTGCAGGTCCTGCCTAACTGGTTACTACCAAGCTGCTCAGCTGGGAACCCACCTTGCCACTGAAGTTGTCAGTCAGTGCCATGTATTCTTCAGCTCTCTCTAAAGCAGTGAGCACTTTTCCAACGTTTTCTAAAAAGAGAGAAAAGGGGAGGAGAGGAATATTTTCAAACAGCTAAGCCAGAAGAGAGAAAAAAAATTACCTTAAAAAATGGAAGAAAACAAATCAACAGAGGATGGAAGCAGCTGCTCTTCAGTGCCTGGAGCACCTTTAACCACGTGAAGCAGGATTCTAGGAGATCTCAAGAATAAAATCCCAGATATTCCTGGTGCTTCACCACAGCAGTCAGTGCTTGTTCTGAACAGGAGTCTCAGTTACCACATTCAACATTTTGGAGGGGGGGGGTTAATTCATAAGGAAATCTATGTAGGTACTTCTAAGACACAAGTTTCAGGGAGGAAAAAAGAAACAAACCACAAAGGGCAGAAAATAAAAGTGCCAAAAAAGAAATCAACAGCTGTGAGAAGTTGTTTGCTACAAAATTGATTTATTGCAGCACGATACTGCAGGAGGAGGTGAAAAAAAAATATCCTTTTGATTTATGGCAAATATAAAAGCACAGGAGAAAAATAAGACCACGGGAAAATCTGTTCTGACTTTTACAACCCTGATCTGTAATCTTCCAGCGAAAGTGAAGCTCCTGCTTCATCAAATCATAGAATCATAGAATGGTCTAGGTTGGAAGAGACCTCAAAGATCAAAAATCCCCACCAAGCTTGCAGTAAATAAAGGAAGATGGGGAGTTTGATGTTAAAATTATGGGGTTTTTCATGTTAAAACAGCCCTCTTACAGGGTCAGAGCTCCCCTGATGTTTAAGGCACCACCTCAGTATATAAAATGGTTTAGACTAGAAGAGGAGTTTGATGTTTTATTTATGATGTATGCATAATTAAAGAGGTTTCATGTAAACAGTGACAGTCCCTGACTTTAATGGCATAAAAATCACATGGAGAGAACTAGAGCTTTGAGGAAGCTTCATCTCTATCTCTACTAAACAGAGAGGAAAATGGCCAGAGATGTAGTACAGCGTCTTAAAACATTCTGCCCTCCATACCTTCACTTTCCATATGCTGATTTACTTTGACAGCACCAGAAAACCCAACTTCTAGAAGGCAATGTTCAATGAGAGTGGCTCCATAAGCTGTTAAAAAAAAAAACCAACAAACAAACAGAATGAAGAAGCATCAGTGGGAGGCACTCACAGTGAAATCTGCATTCACACTGAAATGCTGTGTTTCAACAAGCTAGACCCATGGGACTGCAGCCAGTCCTTGGAATGGGGAGAGGGAAGGAGGTATGGCCCCAAATTCAGGAGGCAGAGCCCAGTGAATACAGATGATCATGGAGCAAAGCTGGAGGTGGGGAGATTCAGATTGGATGTGAGAAGGAAGTTGTTGAGCATAAAGGTGGTGAGAGCCTGGAATGGGTTGCCCAGGGGAGTGGTTGGGGCCACATCCCTGGAGGTGTTTGCAGCCAGGCTGGCAGAGGCTGTGGGCAGCCTGATGTAGGGTAGGGTGTCCCTGGGCATGGCAGGGGGGTTGGAACTGGCTGATCCTTGTGGTCCCTTCCAACCCTGGCTGTTCTGTGATTCTATGATTCTATGGTGGCTCTCTAAGAAATGCTCCCTGGCTGGGTTTCATCTCACAGCTGATTGGTTCTTAGAGACTTAAGGGTGCTTAGTTTCATCTGGAACTGGGAAAGCTCTGGGAGAGGGTAACAATGGCCAAGGAGGATGGGCTTTGCCTGGCTACCAGAGAACACCCAGACTGACCTCACTGCTGTCTACAACTACCTAAAGGGAGGCTGTAGCTAGGTGGGGTTGGGCTAATCTCCCAGGCAGCCAGCAACAGAACAAGGGGGGACAGTCTCAAGTTGTGCCGGGGAGGTCTACACTGGTTAGGAGGAAGTTCTTGCCAGAGAGAGTGATTGGCATTGGAATGGGCTGCCCAGGGAGGTGGTGGAGTCCCCATCCCTGGAGGTGTTCAAGAAAGGACAGGATGGAGCACTTCGTGCCATTGGCTAGGGCTGGGTGATAGGTTGGATTGGATGAGCTTGGAGATCTCTTCCAACCTGGCTCATTCTATTCTATTCTATTCTATTCTATTCTATTCTATTCTATTCTATTCTATTCTATTCTATTCTATTCTATTCTATTCTATTCTATTCTATTCTATTCTATTCTATTCTATTCTATTCTATTCTATTCTATTCTATTCTATTCTATTCTATTCTTATTCTATCAAGCATCCTGGATTTACCACAGGGGTCATCGTTTCAGGGACTGGTGGCACTGGCATTCTCCAACCACTTCCTAACAACATCCATGCCCTGACTTTACACTTTTATCTCCTGTTTGATTCATAGGTTCATTGAATGGTTTGAATTGGAAGGGACCTTCAAGATACCCAGGCTCACAGGATGTTAGGGGTTGGAAGGGACCCAGAAGTCATCGAGTCCAAACCCCCTGCCACAGCAGGACCAGACAATCTAGCTCAGGGCACACATCCAGACAGGCCTTGACAGGCTCCAGACAAGGAGACTCCACAACCTTTCCAGTGCTCTGGGACCCTTACAGTTAAGAAGTTCTCCCTTGTGTTGAGCACCTCCTGTGCTGCAACTTACACCCACTGCTCCTTGTCCTGTCCCAGGAAGCAAGTGAGCAGAGCCTGTCCCCCCACTCCTGACCCCCAGCCCTCAGATATTGATAAACATTGATTCAATCCCCTCTCAGTCTTCTCTTCTCCAGACTAAGCAGCCCCAGGTCCCTCAGCCTCTCCTCACCAGGCAGTGCTCCAGTCCCCTCAGCATCTTCGTAGCCTTCCACTGGACCTCTCCAGCAAGATCACCTAGTTCCAACCCCCCTGTGCCATAGGCATTGACACCTCCCACTAGAACAGGTTGCTCAAGGCCTCATTCTGCCTGGCCTTCAACACCTCCAAAGAGGAGGCATCCACAACACTTCTCTGGGCAACCTGTTCCAGTGTCTCACGACCCTCACTGTGAAGAATTTCTTCCTAATACCCAGTCTAAATCTCCTCCTTCTTCCAGCTTCAATTCTTTCCCTCTCATCCTTGTAAAAAGTCCCACTTTGATACCACTGAAGATAAGATATTGGACAAAATGTGTCCAGTCAGAGCTGTAACAGAGATACTGTCAGATCCTCATCACTGCAGGATCATAGAATCAGCCAGGTTGGAAGAGACTTCAAAGATCATCCAGCCCAACCTATCACCCAGCCCAAGCCAATGGCACTAAGTGCCCCATCCAGGCTTTGCTTGACCACCTCCAGGGATGAGGACTCCACCACCTCCCTGGGCAGCCCATTCCAATGCCAATCACTCTCTCTGGAAAGAACTTAAAAGAAAAAAACCCAAAACCTTCATGTATTTTCAAAGGCTTCTATTGTTTGCTGTTTTTCAAACACAGATAAAAGCAGATTGTCACCAACAACATCAAACAGAGAAGACTGCTTGAAGTTGTTCAGATTTCCAGGATCACAGAATCACAGACCAGATTGTGTTGGCAGGGACCTTCAGGATCATCTAGTTCCAACCCCCCTGCCAAAGGCAGGGACACCTCCTACGAGAGGAGGAGGCCCTAGGCCCCATCCAGCCTGGCTCTGAACTCTTTCATGGTGGGATTCTCCACAACTTCATCATCTAAACATGAGGTGAAATGACCCCATTTGGTGTTCTAATAAAACAGGAGTACTTACGAAGGTGTGGGTTAAGAACTCTCTTCAGCTGTTCCTCTTTGGGAGCATTTGAGATTATTTCAGTTAACCTGTGAAGGGTAACAGAGAGCAGTAATGCCACAGGGCAGTGAGGATTAAGGCTGTGATGGGGTTTAAAGCTGTGACAGGATGAGGGGGAATGGATTTAAAGTGGCAGAAGGGAGCTTGAAACTGGATGTTAGGAGGAAGTTGCTTGCAGTGAGGGTGGTGAGACACTGGCACAGGTTGCCCAGGGAGGTTGTGGCTGCTCCCTCCCTGGAGGTGTTGAAGGCCAGGTTAGATGAGGCCTTGAGTGACCTGTTCTAGTGGGAGGTGTCCCTGCCTGTGGCACAGGGGGGTTGGAACTGGATGAGCTTTGAGGTCTCTGAGAGAGTTGTGGCTCTGCAGCCTGGAGAAGAGAAGGCTTCCAGGAGACCTTGGGAGTGGCCTTCCAGTATCTGAAGGGGGCTACAGGAGGGCTGGGGAAGGACTACTGACAAGGTCTTGTAATGACTGGATGAGGAGCAATGGGTTTAATGTGGCAGAGAGGAGATTGAAAGTGGATGTTAGGAGGAAGTTCTTTGCAGTGAGAGTGGTGAGGCACTGGCACAGGTTGCCCAAGGAGGTTGTGGCTGCTGCTTCCCTGGAGGTGTTGAAGGCCAGTTTGGATGAGGCCTTGAGCAACCTGTTCTAGTGGGAGGTGTCCCTGCCTATAGCCGGGGCAGGGGAGGGACTGGCGCTGGATGATCTTTGAGTTCTCTTCCAACCTAAAACCACTCCCTGGGTGCTAGGAGGAAGTTGTTTGCAATGTGAGTGGTGAGACACTGGAAAGGGTTGCCCAGGGAGGTTGTGGCTGCTCCGTTTCTGGAGGTGTTCCAGGCCAGGTTGGATGAGGCCTTCAGCAACCTGTTCTAGTGGGAGGTGTCCCTGCCTATGGCACAGGGGGTTGGAACTGGCTGAGCTTTGAGGTCCCTTCCAACCTAAACCAGTCTATGGATCTATGTATTGCTACGAAATTATTTTTCAGTTTCCAAAAAGGAAATGCAAAATGGCCTCTAATAGGAAAAGCAGCAGTACAGGTCAGGGGTTGAGGTGCTGGAGGGCAGCTCTGTGGAGTGCTGGTGGACAAGAAGCTCACCATAAGCCAGCAATGTGCCTCGTGGCCAAGAAGGAAAATTGTCTCCTGGGGTGCATGAAAAATAATGTGGCCAGCACATCAAAGGAGGATCTCCTACCCTCTAACCTAGTAAAGCCACACTGGGAGTGCTGGGTCCAGTTCTGGGCTCCCCAGTTCAAGATAGACAGGGAACTACTGGAGGGAGTGAATCATAGAATGGTATAGGTTGAAAGAGACCTCAAAGCTCAGCCAGTTCAAACCCCCCTGTGCCATAGGCAGGGACACCTCCCACTACAACAGGTCTCTCAAGGCCTCATCCAGCCTGGCCTTCAACACCTCCAGGGAGGGAGCAGCCACGGCCTCCCTGGGCAACCTGTTCCAGTGTCTCACCACCCTCACTGCAAACAACTTCCTCCTAACATCCACTTTCAATTTCCCTTCTGCCATTCCTTCTCATCCTGTCATAAGACCTTGCCAACAGTCCCTCCCCAAACTTCCTGTAGGCCCCTTCAGATACTGGAAGGCCACTCCCAAGGTCTTTTGGAAACCTTCTCTTCTCCAGGCTACAGAGCTCCAACTCTCTCAGCCTGTCCTCACAGCAGAGCTGCTGCAGCCCTCTTAGCATCTTGGTGGCCTCCTCTGCACTGGCTCCAACACTTCCATGTCCTTCTTGTGCTGGGGGCTGCAGAGCTGCAGACAGTGCTGCAGGTGGGGTGTGAGGAGAGCAGAGCAAAGGGGCGGAATCCCCTCCCTTGCCCTGCTGCCCACAGCTGCTCTTGCTGTAGCGCAGCACACAGTTGCTGTCTGGGCTGCACTCACACTGCAGCTCATGTTGACCCTCAAAAGCTACGAAGGTGCTGAGGGGCCTGGAGCATCTCTGTGAGGAAGAAAAGCTGAGAGAGCTGGGGCTGTTAAGCCTGGAGAAGGCTGAGTGGAGATCTCAACACTGATCAATAACTACAAGGTGGGGGTCAAGAAGGTGGAGCCAGACTCTTGTCAGTGGCACACAGCAAAAAGACAAGGAGCAATGGGGGTTCCAACTGAAGATTAGGAGAAACTTCTTTGCTGTGAGGGTGCTAGAGCCTTGGAGCAGGCTGCCCAGAGAGGCTGTGGAGTCTCCTTCTCTGGAGAGAATCCAGAGCCACCTGGACACTGATGCTTGGCAAGCTACAATCACAGAACCATAGAATCAGTCAGGGTTGGAAGGGACCACAAGGAGCATCTAGTTCCAACCCCACTGCCATGCCCAGGGACACCCTACCCTACAGCAGGCTGCCCACAGCCTCACCCAGCCTGGCTGCAAACACCTCCAGGGATGTGGCCCCAACCACCCCCCTGGGCAACCCATTCCAGGCTCTCACCACTCTCATGCTCAACAACTTCCTCCTCATGTCCAGTCTGAATCTCCCCACCTCAAGCTTTGCTCCATTCCCCCTAGTCCTCTCACTCCCTGAGAGCCTAAAAAGTCCCTCCCCAGCTTTCCTGTAGGCCCCTTCAGATACTGCAAGGCCACAAGAAGGTCACCTGGGAGCCTCCTCTTCTGCAGACTGAACAGCTCCAACTCTTTCAGTCTGTCCTCACAGCAGAGGTGCTGTAGTCCTCTGAGCATCCTTGTGGTCCTTCTCTGGACACTCTCCAGCATGTCCACATCCCTCTTGTCCCAGGGGCTCCAAAATTGAATGGAGTACTCCAGGTGGGGTTCTCACCAGGGCGGAGTAGAGGGGAAGAATCACCTCCCTGGACCTGCTGGCCACATTTCTCCTAATGCAGCTCTCTGGGCTGCAAGTGCACACTGCTGGCTCAGGCTGCCGTGAATGACCCTGCTTTAGCAGCCTTTCCTCCTCACAGAGATGCTACAGGCCCCTCAGCATCTTTGTAGCTTCTGAGGGTCAACATGGGGCTGCAGTGTGAGTGCAGCCCAGACAGCAACTGCGTGCTGGGCTTTAGCAGGGTGGTTGGACTGGATGATCTTCCAGGGGTCACTTCCAACCCCCACCACGCTGGGATTCTGTGAAAGATCTACACAAACACAAGCTGCCTTTCCCAGCTGCAGGGAACTGGGGTTTGTTCCAGCAGAAAAACACCCTCTAGAAGCAATTACCTCTCCAGAGTTGGCAGAGGAGTAGGAGCTTTAGCGCTCTCCACTGGGTACCGTTCCCGAACCGCGAACCTGACGTCGTCTGCCTCATCCGTGCGGAACCTCAGGATGTTTAAAATGATGTATTCGTGGTCTGTCAGGACAATGTTACCCTGCAAGGGCACCAGAGGGAGACCATCAGCGAGACATAGGTGCTCAGGGTCCTGGCTTCCAGCGTGGCTGCAGCCCACTGTAGTGGTTTAGCAGTTACCTTCCCCCCCTGCCTTTTATAAACCCCGGCTAAGACTCAGAAAAACACTGGAAGTTAATAAATGAAGCTTTGTATTTACAGCAATGCACAATGTACAAGCAAATATTTACAAGGTATAACAGATATTTACAGATATATACAGTGAAAAGGTAATACAGAAACACCACAGCCCTCCCAGAGACCAAAATCTCCAAGAGAGGAGTAACCAACCACCCCCTACCACCTTTCCCCCCTTCCCCAGTCTTATCTCACCACCAGTTGATGCTGCAGATAAGCTGAAGTAGATCAGCCAGAGGGGGATTAGTGGTAGGAGAAAAGTTAGCAGTTTTACTCTGAATTAGCTACCAAGACAAAGGGAAAGGAGACCATGCAAGAGAAGCAGCCGCAGCCAGAAGAGACAGAAGCCATCTGCTACCTGATTTTTTTGAGAACAGTTCTTAAAAACAGAGGTTTTTTTTCTTTCCTCAGTAAAGCTCTGGGTGAAGTGACACACTGTGTTTCCCTCTCTCAGCCAATAGTCCTAATTTCTCACTAAGATTCTCCAATTAGCTCAAACCAACACATCCACTCACCCTGTCATAGAGCTCGACGATCAGGTGGTAAGCAGCTTCGTCGCTGCCGAACTGGAAGTCCACGATTCTGTCTATGCCCAGCTGCTTCACACTGACCAACCTCCTGGTCTTTAAGTGCTTACGACACTGTGAGGGTGGAGAAAATGGCTGTGAGGTGATGCCAACAGACCTGCTTGGGTGTGGGAGATCCCCCTAAGATCTCTTTCCCCTTCCCCGCAAGTGTTCGAGGGCAAGACAGACAGGACCTCAAGCAACCTGGGCTAATGGAAGGTGTCTCTGCCCATGGCAGGGGGGTTGGAACTAGGTGGTCTTTAAGGCAGCATCTAGGGAAAAGCCAAAGAGAAGTGAATTATCCCTGTATCCATGTATGAGGTGGAGAATCTCTGCTGAGGGGTGGGCTAAGCAGACCTATGCGAGCCAGCAGCCCGGGTCCAGCCCTGCAGGAACACAGCCCAACACCTTCCAGCAAGATCTGAGCCCTCCAAGTCCCACAGATCAAACAGTGAGACTCTGTGAACAGAGGGTCCTGTGTCCAGGGTCTAAATGTGGACAGTTCAACCAGAACAAGGATTTTGTTTCCAGAAGGCCTGGGTGGCCCAGGAAATGTCCAGCAGATTTAGTCTTCATAAATTTACATTTCTATTGTGTCAGGCACCGATATCAGTGACATGACCTCAGGTCTACATTTGCTCTTACCTGCTTGATCAGATTCCACCAAGTAACTCCTGCCCCTCTCC
>VWZI01018063.1:146416-159958 GCA_013396835.1 Psilopogon haemacephalus
ACTCTCCTCCTCCCTCTCCACTCTCCTGCCACTCTCCTCCTCCCTCTCCACTCTCCTGCCACTCTCCTCCTCCCTCTCCACTCTGCCACTCTCCTCCTCGCTCTCCACTCCTGCCACTCTCCTCCTCTCCTCGCTCTCCACTCTCCTGCCACTCTCCTCCTCAGTCTCCACTCCTGCCCGTCTCCTCCTCATTCTCCACTCCTGACACTCTCCTTGCTCTTCACTCCTGCCACTTTCCTCCTCTCTTTGCTCTCCACTCCCACACTTCTCCTCCTGTCCTTGCTCTCCATTCCTGCCACTCTCCTCCTCTCCTCACTCTCCACTCCTGCCCCTCCCCTCCTCGCTCTCCTGTTTTCCTGTCTCCAAGGAGAGAACCTAACGTTGCTTTCTGCTGTCCAGCCACCTTCTCAAGGGTGAGATTACCTTCATTGCAAAGCCAGATGGCATCATGTTCTTTGGCCACTCGAACTCGGTGGTGTGAATGCGTATACCAGACTCCAGCAGCAGCGTGGCCTTGCAGTCTGGTCTGGAAACAAAACAAAACCTCAAACACTTGGCACATGAGCAGCCCCACCTCACCTCCCACCAGTTTGCCCTGGAATGAGATTAGAGCAGCATAAACCAGCAGCACAGTGCCTACAGGAAACAACCAGCTGCAGACAGCCAAAAGGCATCCCAGAATAGTCTGGGTTGGAGAAGACCTCTAAGATCATCCAGTGCAACCATTCACTAAGGCTGGTGATAAACCACATCCCTCAGCATCACATCTCTGCCTCTTTTAGAATGAATTGTGGAATGCATTGGGTTGGAAGGGACCATCAAAGGTCACCAAGTTGCAACTGCCCTGCAGGGACCTCTTTAACTAGAGCAGATGCACTTCACTTCATGGCTAATTTGACCAAGCCAAATTGAGTTAAAATTTCTCCAAGACAAGTGGAGAGAAAGATGAGCTGAATTCCATCTTAGGCACTGCTGGAATGGACAGGTTAATCACAGAATTAAGCAGGTTGGACAGGACCTTTGAGGTTATCGAGTCCAACCTATCACCCAACCCTAGTAATTAACTAAACCATGGCACTAAATGCCTCATCCAGCCTCCTCTTAAACACCTCCAAGGATGGGGACTCCACCACCTCCCTGGGCAGCCCATTCCAATGCCAATCACTCTCTCTGCCAAGAACTTCTTCCTAACATCCAGCCTAGACCTGCCCTGGTGCAGTTTGAGATGTGTCCTCTTGTTCTGTCCCTGGGTGCCAGGGAGCAGAGTCCAACCCCAGCTGGCTACAACCTCCTTTCAGGTAGTTGTAGAGAGCAATGAGGTCTGCCTTGAGCCTCCTCTTCTGCAGGCTGCACACCCCCAGCTCCCTCAGCCTCTCCTCACAGGGCTGTGCTCCAGGCCCCTCCCCAGCCTTGCTGCACTTCTTTGGACACCTTCAAGCACCTCAACATCTCTCTTGAATTGAGGGGCCCAGAACTGGACACAGAACTCAAGGTGTGGTCTAACCAGTGCTGAGTACAGGGGCAGAATGACCTGGTCCTGCTGGCCACACTATTCCTGATACAGGTCAGGATGCCATTGGCCTTCTTGGCTACCTGGGCACACTGCTGGCTCATGTTCAGCTGCCAACCAGCACCCCCAGGTCCCTCTCTGCCTGGCTGCTCTCCAGCCACTCTGTCCCCAGCCTGTAGCACTACATGGGGGAAGAGGGAAGGGAGGCAATTGTGTGTTCTCACACTAACACCTTTGGCCTTTTGTATGTTTTCTGTAGTACTTCACCCTCCATATGCTACCTCCCAAGAAATTCCTGGATAAAAATAAGTTCATTTCACCAAAGAACAGTAGGACTTTCACTGAAAAGCAGTCAGAAAAGCCACGTATCTGCCACCAGAAATTACCTATGTACAACACAGTCTAGCTCTGATTCTGGAGAGTCACAGCATAAAGCAAGGGGAAGGAGGTCTTACTTTTGTAGGCGGATGAGATAGGTCTTGTTATCCACATCGTAAACATTGTTGACTCTCATTCCCAATAAGCTGTGAAAAAGAAAATAGGTGCTTTGGAGAAGGCAACAGACAAACCACATGAGTGGCTGAAGAAAAAAACCAAACACTGAATCCCAGTGATAATTAAAATACAGACAAGTGAGAGGTATGATGAATTACCAAGCAGGAAAACAAAGGGGCAGCAAAGGAAGATTAATGGAAAGAGCTGGGAGCCAAACAACCCAAAAATGGTGAATTTGTTATGAAAAAGTGCAACGAGCTCAACAAGCTGAAGGGAGAACAGCCTGTGTGGACACCCCAGCTGCAACCAGAGCTTCTGGATCTCAAATATATCAAACAGAATGGAATAGAATGGAACGGAATGGAATGGACTGGAATGGAACAGAATGCAATGGAATGGAATGGAACGGACTGGAATGGAACAGAATGCAATGGAATGCAATGGAATGCAATGGAATGGAATGGAACGGACTGGAATGGAACAGAATGCAATGGAATGCAATGGAATGCAATGGAATGGAATGGAATGGAATAGAATAGAATAGAATAGAATAGAATAGAATAGAATAGAATAGAATAGAATAGAATAGAATAGAATAGAATAGAATAGAAATGGAATGGAATGGAATGGAATGGAATGGAATGGAATGGAATGGAATGGAATGGAATGGAATGGAATGGAACAGAATGAAATGGAATGGAGTAGAATGAAACAGAATAGAATGGAATGGAATGGAATGGAATGGAGTGGAATAGAATGGGATGGAATAGAATGGAATGGAATAGAATAGAATAGAATAGAATAGAATAGAATAGAATAGAATAGAATAGAATAGAATAGAATAGAATAGAATAGAATAGAATAGAATAGAATTCCAAGCTCATCCAGTCCAACCCATCACCCAGCCCTAGCCAATCAACTAGCCAATGGCACTAAGTATCCTATCCAGGCTTTGCCTGAACACCTCCAGGGATGGTGACTCCACCACCTCCCTGGGCAGCCCATTCCAATGCCAATCACTCTCTCTGGCAACAACTTCCTCCTAACATCCAGCCTAGACCTCCCCTGGCACAACTTGAGGCTGTGTCCCCTCCTTCTGTTGCTGCTTGCCTGGGAGAAGAGCCCAACCCCACCTGGCTACAACCTCCCTTCAGGTAGTTGTAGACAGCAATGAGCTCTGCCCTGAGCCTCCTCTTCTCCAGGCTGCACACCCCCAGCTCCCTCAGCCTCTGCTCACAGTGCTGTGCTCCAGGCCCCTCCCCAGCCTTGCTGCCCTTCCCTGGACATGTTCCAGAACCTCAGTATCTCAGAATCATAGAATGGTTTAGGTTGGAAGGGACCTCAAAGCTCATCTAGTTCCACCCACTGTGTGCCATAGGCAGGGACACCTCCCAGTAGACCAGGTCTGTGATGGAGGCCAAGCTGCCAGCTGCTCTAGGCATGCGTCTTCGTGGCAGGGATACCAAATGTACTGGTTACACCAAAATGCTTTACTTCTCCGGGCTAAATTCTACATCCCTCAGGGAGCCCTTTGCCAGCATGGGGCACTTGGTATTCTTAGCCCAAGCACAGAAATGGCTTGAGGGGCTCAGCCTCGTGGTTTTGCTCAGCAAAAGGGTTGAATATGCACATTGCCCTGGGCACCAGAAGGGTTATCAGAGCTCCAGTGGTACAGATTTGAGGAGCATTTGAGCTTCTCAGCTGGGTGGGAGAGTAAACGACAAACTACTGAGCCTTCCCCATGCAAACAGGAAAGGAAGAACATTCAGTCGCTCCCCAGGGAGAGAGGCTGGAGGACGTTAAGTAGGGTAATGAGAGGGAGCACAAGAGCACCAGGCCTTCCTTGATAGAGGCAGCGAGGACCGAGAGGCAGAAAGGTGTGCTGGGGCCACTCGGGCAGCATCGGAGGGACCCTGTGCTGCCACAGCACACGACAGACGGGCAGCCGAAGCAGGGGGCTGGGCTCCCCAGGGGTGTTACACATCTCTGTGGAGAGATGATGGGGTCGCTCCAAAGCAGGGCAGTACCGGCGAGGGAGAGAGGGAGGGAGAGGGAGGCAGGGAGGCAGAGAGAGAGAGAGAGGGAGGCAGGGAGGGTGTGTGCGCTAGCAGAACTGTCAGACAGGGCACCGCAGAGGAGCACTGCTGACTGGAGATGGGCAGAGCAGGTGAAGGGGAGATACGCAGGGCCCTGAGGGGAGAGGGGGGAAAAGGAACACAAACGGGCACCTCAGAGCGGGAGGGCACCGAGAAGGGGCAGTGCGGGGCCGTATACGGAGATGGGCCGCCGGAGGAGGTGGAAAAGCCGCCCCACACAGCCCCGATGCAGCCGCGGGTCTGGGGCACCTGCGGCTAGCGGGGCAGGGCCAAGAACCGCCAGGCCGAGCCCTGCTGAGGGGAGAGAGGAGCTACCGGCGGGGCCGGGGGCCGCGACGGGCGGGAGAGGGGTCAGTCAGCGCCGAGGGAGCGGTACCTCTGGCGGAGCTCAGCGAGCACCGCTCGGATATCGATGGTGCTGAAGCGAGACTTCATCGCTCCGCCGGCGCCGCCCGCCCCCACCAACAGCACTACCTGCCGGCCCTCCCCGCGCCTGCGCCGAAATCGCCGTTACGGGTCGCGTCCGGCGCCAAACCTCCACGCTCCGCGCGCGCCCGTGTGCCGAGCTGGCTATGTTACCGGCGGCCAGCAGGAGGCGCTGCCGTGCGGGGCCGCCGTTGTGGGGCTCGGGGGTGTCGCTCGCAAAAATACAGGCGGGCACGGGTGTCCCAGGTTGGGGATTATAGGGTTAAAACTCCTCTAGGGACGATGAGGAGAATGTTTTTCAATCCCATAATGGGACAGCAAGGGCAGCTCGTCCTCCTTGTCCTCCCCCTCCAGCCGTGTCTGGGCAGGAGCTGTTACGGGGTAAATATGCAAGCGGGTAGGGCCTCTTTTGGGGTCTAGGAATGGCAGAGGCATGGGCGGGGGAAAGGACTTGGAGCATTCGGGGTTATAGATTTAGTTATGGGTTGGGAATAAATCCAAGGGGGTTGCTATGACTTTCACATCTGCTTTGTAACTCTTTCATGTATCCCTCTACCTAAAAAATATAATTGTTATTTTTCTCCGATTCGTTTAAGAGTTTTCATTCTGCCGGCGATAAAACCACGAGAGGGTCAAAAGCGTGAAGGGATGTCGCAAAAAGGGAGCCCGCGTCTCTCTGTGTTGCCCAGGCTACGCTGCAATGGCTATTCACAGGCGCGATCCCGCTACTGACCGTCACGGGAGCTTTGACCTGCTCCGTCTCCGACCTGGGCCGGTTCACCCCTCCTTAGTCAACCTGGTGTGCCCCAGCTCCCCGGGGCTCACCATATTGATGGCGGCCTTAGCGCGGACGCCCGCTCGGCATAGCGCAGTGCAGCCCAGAACTCCTGGGCTCAAGCGATCCGTCGGGCTCAGCCTCCCGAGTAGCTGGGACTACAGGCGTGCGCCACCGCGCCCGGCGCTGAGGCGCTGCCGCTGCCGCCCTCTAGTGAAGCCGCCGCCCTGACGTCACGCCGACTCCCCCCCACCTCCCCTCGCTCTCCTCTTCCACTCCGCCTCTTCCTCCCCTCAGTCCCTTTCTTTGCCTCCTTTCCCTCTGTGAGGAGGAAAGGCTGAGACACCTTGCGGCTGTGCAGTCTGGAGAAGAGCAGGCTGAGAGGGGATCTGATCAACGCTCAGAATGAGCTGGGGAGGAGGGGGTGGGCAAGAGGATGGGGCCAGACTCTTGTAAGCAATGCACAGCAAGGAGCAATGGGTGTAAAATAGAACCAAGGAGATGCCATCTCAACAGGACGAGGAACTTCTCTGCTCTGAAGCTGCTGGAGCCCTGCAGCAGCCTGCCCAGGGAGGTTGTGGAGTCTCCTTCTCTGCAGAGATTCCAAAGCCACCTGCACATTGTGATCCTGGGCAAGCTGCTGCAGGTGCCCTCCCTGTAGCAGGGAGGCTGGAGTGGATGATCTCCAGAGGTCCTTACCAAGAGCAGGCTGAGAAGGAATCTGATCAATGCTCAGAAAGAGCTGAAGATGGAGTGGGGATGGGCAAGAGGGTGGGGCCAGGCTCTTGTCAGCGGTGCACAGCAACAGGACAAGAAGCAATGGGCATAAAATAGAATCATACAACCAGCGTTGGAAGGGACCACAAGGATCAGCCAGTTCCAACCCCCCTGCCATGCCCAGGGACACCCTACCCTACATCAGCCTGCCCACAGCCTCAGCCTCCCTGCCCTTAAACATCTCCAGGGATGTGGCCCCAACCACCCCCCTGGGCAACCCATTCCAGTCTCTCACCACTCTCATGCTCAACAACTTCCTCCTCATGTTCGGTCTAAATCTGCCCACCCCCAGCTTTGCTCCATTCCCCCTAGTCCTCTCACTCCCTGAGAGCCTAAAAAGTCCCTCCCCAGCTTTCCTGTAGGTCCCCTTCAGATACTGCAAGGCCACAAGAAGGTCACCTGGGAGCCTCCTCTTCTGCAGACTGAACAGCTCCAACTCTTTCAGTCTGTCTTCATAAGAGAGGTGCTGCAGCCCTCTGATCACCCTCGTGGTCCTGTTCCCCTCCTGAGTTCCAGTTTGTGCCCATTACCTTTTGTCCTGTCACTGGGCACCACTGAAAAGAACCTGGCCCCAAAAGCAAAGCCTGCAGAATGAGTGCTGACCAACAGCTGCCTCTCCTCATAGCAGAGGTTCTGTAGCCCTCTGAGCATCCTTGTGGCCCTTCTCTGGACACACTCCAGCATGTCCACAGCCCTCTTGTAACAGGGGCTCCAGCACTGGATGCAGTACTCCAGGTGGGGTCTCCGCAGGGTGGAGTAGAGGAGGAGAATCCAAGGAGGCTCCATCTGAATAGGACAAGAAACTTCTCTGCTCTGAATCTGCTGGAGCCCTGCAGCAGACTGCCCAGGGCAGTTGTGGTGTCTCCTTCTCTGCAGAGATTCCAAAGCCAGCTGGACATTGTGATCTTGGGCAAGCTGCTGTGCGTGACCCTGCTTCAGCAGGGGGGTTGGACTGGATGATCTCCAGATGTCCCTTCCACCCTCACACCAGTCTAGGGTTCTGGGATTCTCATTCCCTTCTTGCTCCTCCAGCACACACTCAAGGCTGTTAGCTGCTGAGGAGGCGGCAAGGCTCTGAGCTGGTGGATGAAAGGGAGCCCCTTCCAGGGCAGCTGGCACCACCTCAACCCCCAATTCATTGCTTCTCACACTATTTAGGGTTTGACATCAGCATCTCATGGTGGGACCTGTATGGCTGTCAGCAGAGGATCAGAAGCATCTCTCTGATGGAGGAATTTCTTTAAAACAGTGTTCCTGGGACCCATTCCTCACATTTTAGAAACATCCAAATGTTTCCCTCTCTGTATCTCTCTCCCCTTGGAGAAAACCCCTGGGAGATGTAGTCCCTGCTTCAGTGTCCAGGTTGTGGTGCAGCAAGGTATGAGATCTGCTCAGACCTCAGCACTTAACAGATCCAAACATCTCACTGCCCTGTTCCCATGCAAAAGGAAACTGGATCCTGCTCTCCCACCTGGGCTCTGCTACAGGGATGGTTAGAATAGAAGAGAATGGAGTGGAATAGAATGGAGTGGAATAGAATGGAGTGGAATAGAATGGAGTGGAATAGAATAGAATAGAAAGAATAGAATAGAATAGAATAGAATAGAATAGAATAGAATAGAATAGAATAGAATAGAATAGAATAGAATAGAATAGAATAGAATCAGCCAGGTTGGAAGAGATCTCCAAGCTCATCCAGTCCAACCTAACACCCAGCCCTAGCCAATGGCACTAAGTGCTCCATCCAAGCTTTGCTTGAACACCTCCAGGGATGGGGACTCCACCACCTCCCTGGGCAGCCCATTCCAACACCAATCACTCTCTCTGGCAAGAACTTCCTCCTAATATCCAGCCTAGACCTCCCCTGGCACAACTTGAGACTGTGTCCCCTTGTTCACAGCTACCATCCCATTGCTGATCAGCACTGGAGTGTCGATCTGCTCCATCTCCAACCTGGGCTGCTTCACCCTTCCTTAGGTAACACGATGGCACCATATTGTTGTCAGCTTCATCATAGACATCTACTGCAGCCCAGAAACTCTAGGCTTGAGCCAATCCACCAGTCTGAGCTTCCCTGGTGCTTGGATTACAGGCAGAAGCCACCTTGCCCACCTGCTCTTCAAGGGTTCTGCAGCTTCTTTGGCGTCCACCTTGTGTGGGCTCTGCCTGACCACACAGTGGCAGTAGGGAACTAAGAGAATGTGCTTGGGCTGCTTCTATTTTATGCTCGAAAGCGGGTGGGTGGGTAGACACGAAACATTTCTTAGCACAAGCAGGCTGAAGCAGCTGAGGAAGCCCAGACTTCTTAGGTTGAGCCAGAAGAAGCAGATTTGTTTTCATTTTAAGCCAAGCAAGTGGATCAAGGAGCTCTGTCTACCCATTGGAACGGGCTGCCCAAGGAAGTGGTGGAGTCGCCATCCCTGGAGGTGTTCAAGAAGTGTGTGGACATGGCACTTAGGGTCGTGGTTTAATGGCCAGGGTGGTCTTGGGTTGGGCTTCATGATCTTAGTGGTTGGTTTGGTTTTTTTTTTCCAGCTGAAACAATTCTATGACTCTATGAAAGCTCATCAGGCTTTGGTTAATGAAAAGCAGCATCAGTAAGATTGCAGACAACACCAAGTTGGGAGCATGTGTGGGCCTGTTAGAGGGTAGGAGGGCTCTGCAGAGAGACCTGGACAAGCTGGACAGATGGGCACAGCCCAGCGCCAGGAGTTTTAATAAGTCCAAGTGGCAAGTTCTGCACTTTGGCCACAACAACCCCATGCAGTGCTACAGGCTGGGGACAGAGTGGCTGGAGAGCAGCCAGGCAGAGAGGGACCTGGGGCTGCTGGGAGATAGGAGCTGAAGATGAGGGAGCAGTGTGCCCAGGTGGGCAGCAGAGCCAATGGCATCCTGGCCTGCATCAGCAACAGTGTGGCCAGCAGGACAAGGGAGGTTATTCTGCCCCTGTACTTGGTACTGGCCTGGTCACACCTTGAGTTCTGTGTCCAGTTCTGGGTCTCTCAATTCAAGAGAGATATTGAGGTACTGGAAGGTGTCCAGAGAAGGGCAGCAAGGCTGGGGAGGGGCCTGGAGCACAGCCCTGTGAGGAGAGGCTGAGGGAGCTGGGGATGTGCAGCCTGCAGAAGAGGAGGCTCAGGGCAGAGCTCTTTGCTGTCTACAACTACCTAAAGGGAGGTTGTAGCCAGGTGGGGTTGGGCTCTTCTCCCAGGCAACCAGCAACAGAACAAGGAGACACAGCCTCAAGCTGTGCCAGGGCAGGTTCAGGCTGGATGTTAGGAGGAAGTTGTTGGCAGAGAGAGTGATTGACATTGGAATGGGCTGCTTGAGGAGGTGGTGGAGTCATCGTCCCTGGAGGTGTTCAAACAAAGCCTGGATGGGGCACTTAGTGCCATGGTCTAGTTGATTGGATAGAGCTGGGTGCTAGGTTGGACTGGATGAGCTTGGAGATCTCTTCCAACCTGTCTGATTCTGTGATTCTGTGTCACTCTCCCTGCTTTGAAATACTCCTCACAGAGAAAGGCTTCTTGATTCACCAGTGTTTTCCAAAGAATGTAAAGCTCAGAGCTGAGGACACAAATGAATTGTGACAGTAAAAACCCAGCAGAGCAGGCTAATGAGACACTCCTGGGAGCTCTGGAGTGGGCTGCCTAAGCTGGTGGTGTTGTGCAGGGTCCCTGAGTCCAGAACATGAAGGGAAGTTCTGCTGCCTGCATTTCCCACTTCATAGCAGTCATTATCTGCTGGCATCCCAAAGGTTAGGCTGAGTCTTGGACTGTAGCCTTCAGAGCTGCAGGAAACCACAATGTACATCACCAAAATATGAGCACACCTGAATCACAGATTGGTTTCAGTTGGAAAGAACCCCTCAAGGTCATCTACTCCAACTCCTCTACAACTAGAGCAGGTTGCACAGAGCCCCAAACAACCTGACCTGGAATGGTTCCAGGGATGGGGCTTTTATCTGTTGGGATCTCAAAAGTTAGGCTGAGTCTTGGACTGTGGCTTTGCAGAGCTGCAGGAAACCACAATGCACATTACCAAAATATGAGAACACCTGAATCACAGATGGGTTTCAGTTGGAAAGGACCTCTCAAGGTCATCTACTCCAATCCTCCTGCAGTCAGTAAGGATATCTGCAACTAGAGCAGGTTGCTCAGAGCCCCAAACAACCTGACCTGGAATGGTTCCAGGGCTTGGGCTTCTACCACCTCTCTGGGTAACTGTGGAGACATCTGATTTGCTCTTGGCATGGTGAAACAAGCATAAAGTGACATGGGTTACCCATTGCTCAGCACAGACAAGTGTGACAAGCTCAGCCTGGGGAGCTGCCATCAGCAAGGAAGGCAGAGGGTGGCAAGGGCAACATCTTCAGGCTGCACATCTGGGGGAGATGCTTTGCCTTTCTGCAGCCTTACTGGGCCCTTTGCTGTTCCCTGGCCCAGCAGCAGACAGGGGCAAGATGCCAAAAGAGGCTGGGTCCTGCTCTCTCGCCCGGGCTGTGCTACGGGGGCTGTTCACAGGCGCGGTCCCGCTACCGAGCGGCACGGGAGCTTTGACCTGCTCCGTCTCCGACCTGGGCCGGTTCACCCCTCCTTAGGCGACCTGGTGGCCCTCGGCTCCCCCAGGGCCACCATATCGATGCCGGCCTTAGCGCGGACGCCCGCTCGGCACAGCTCGCTGCAGCCCAGAACCCCCAGGCTCAAGCCGTCCGCCAGCCTCAGCCTCCCTGCTGCTGGGATTACAGGCACAAGCCACTGTGCCCAGCTGGCTGCTGCAGCTCCTGCTGCCTCTGCTCTTCAGCTCCTGGGGACTCCTTGGCACATCGTCCGGCTGGCGATGAACGCATCAGCTGGATGCAGAGTGCTGCAGCAACGCGGCGGGAATGAAAAGGAGGAGCATCAAATAGAACCGTAGAGTGGTTTAGGCTGGAAGGGAGCTCAAAGCTCAGCCAGTTCCAACCCTCCCTGTGCCATAGGCAGGGACACCTCCCACTAGAATCTTAGAATCATAGAATGGTTTAGATTGGAAGGGAGCTCAAAGCTCAGCCAGTTCCAACCCTCCCTGTGCCATAGGCGGGGACACCTCCCACTAGAATCTTAGAATCATAGAATGGTTTAGATTGGAAGGGAGCTCAAAGCTCAGCCAGTTCCAACCCTCCCTGTGCCATAGGCAGGGACACCTCTCACTAGAATCTTAGAATCATAGAATGGTTTAGGTTGGAAGGGAGCTCAAAGCTCGGCCAGTTCCAACCCCACTGTGCCATAGGCAGGGACACCTCCCACTAGAATCATAGAATCATAGAATGGTTTAGGTTGGAAGGGAGCTCAAAGCTCAGCTAGTTCCAACCCTCCCTGTGCCATAGGCAGGGACACCTCCAACTAGAACAGGTAGCTCAAGACCTTATTTAACCTGGTCTTGAACACCTCCGGGGAGGTTGTGGGTGATGGAATCATTGAATGTGATCTTTGATCAAAGATGTGAAATAATGAGCAGCTTGGCCTTGGCTCACACAGTTGAGGAAAACAATCTGTGGTACACAGACCATCTGACTTGGGCTCCCACGGTAGGGCAGCAGCCCTCACATGAGCCATTGGATGCAGGTGGCCTAGGTTATCTGTGCTGATGCCTGGGGTTGTGCTTGCCTAGGTTATGCTAACAGATGAATATTTGTAGGTGTGGTGCTTGGTACTCTGTCTACATAAGCACAGGTGTAAGGGGTAATAAGAGGCCTTCTACTGATTCACATTGAATTGCATGGGGTCCATGGTGCATCCTTTGCTGGCAGCCTGACACTGAGCCTCCTCTTCTCCAGGCTGCACACCCCCCAGCTCCCTCAGCCTCTCCTCACAGGGCTGTGCTCCAGGCCCCTCCCCAGCCTTGCTGCCCTTCTCTGGACACATTCAAGCACCTCAACATCTCCCTTGAATTGAGGGGACCAGAACTGGACTCAGCACTCAAGATGTGGCCTGAGCAGTGCCACATCCAGGGGGAGGATAACCTCCCTTGTCCTGCTTGGCCACACTGTTCTTAATACATCTTATTCTGGGTTCCTATTATCTACTTAAGGAAGAGCTGTCTGTGACAGCTGGAGTTTTGGTTAAAGGAATTAAGATAATGATTTAGGGTATGGTGGGCATGAAGACTGGGCACTCACAAACAGGGGAGGAAATCTGATGGGAATGAGCTTGGTGGGCTGAGGAGGGACGAAGCACATCTAGGAAGAAATTCTTCACAGTGAGGGTGGCGAGACACTGGCACAGGTTGCCCAGGGAGGTTGTGGCTGCTCCCTCCCTGGATATGTTCAGGGACAGGCTGGATGAGGTCTTGAGTGTCCTGATCTAGTGGGAGGTGTCCCTGCCTATGGCACAGGGGGGTTGGAACTGGATGAGCTTTGAGGTCTCTTCCAACCTAAACCATTCTATGATTCTATGCTGCAGAGCGAGTCCTGCCAGCGGTGCTGCTCTGCTAGCACTGCGCCTTCCCACAGCTCCTCACCACCACACCAGCGCTGGAAATTTAATTAAAAAAAAAAAAACAAACCAAAGAGGTGGGGACACTTTGGTGGCTGAGCTCAGAGGGAGCTGTGCCCCGTGGTGCTCGTCTGACAGCCGGTTCCTGCATCTCGCTCAGCAGGAGCAGCTGCCGCAAGCTCCCGCTGAGCATCCCCCACAGGCAGGAGCTGCGGCTTTGTGCAAAGCCTTTAACGGGTAAGCTGAGCTTCCCCAAAACCGGCCTGGGGATCCCACTGAGCTCCGAATCTCCACCCCTCCTGAGGGCCAGGCAGTGCTCCTGCTGTGCCTGGAACCGGAGAGCCTTTGAATGACAACCAGAATAGGAAAAAAATAACTCGGAAACTGCCATCAAAGCTGCCTCTGCAGCTCCGCGGAGTGTGGATGCGGAATACGGCAGACTCCTGCCAGCCTGCGGCACTGACTGCAAAGTACCACCCTGAGCTTCACCCTCTAGCAGGAACAGTGTGGCCAGCAGGACGAGGGAGGTTATCCTGCCCCTGTACTTGGCACTGATCAAGCCACATAGAATCATAGAATGGTTTAGGTTGGAAGAGACCTCAAAGCTCATCCAGTTCCAACCCCCATGTGCCATAGGCAGGGACACCTCCCACTAGATCAGGTTGCTCAAGACCTCATCCAGCCTGACCTTGAACACCTGCAGGGAGGGAGCAGCCACAACCTCCCTGGGCAACCTGTTCCAGTGCCTCACCACCCTCACTGTGAAGAATTTCTTCCTAACATCACGTTCAAATCTCCCCTCCGCCAATTTGGACCCATTCCTCCTCGTCCTGTCATTACACATCTTGAGTCCTGTGTCCAGTTCTGGGCCTCTCAATTCCAGAGAGATGTTGAGGTACTGGAAGGTGTCCAGAGAAGGGCAGCAAGGCTGGGGAGGGGCCTGGAGCACAGCCCTGTGAGGAGAGGCTGAGGGAGCTGGGGGCGTGGAGC
>VWZI01018063.1:166424-177414 GCA_013396835.1 Psilopogon haemacephalus
TGTGGCTGCTCCCTCCCTGGAGGTGTTGAAGGCCAGGCTGGACGAGGTCTTGAGCGACCTGATCTAGTGGGAGGTGTCCCTGCCTAGGCACAGGGGGGTTGGAACTGGATGATCTTTGAGGTCTCTTCCAACCTAAACCATTCTACGATTCTATGATATTATCCTAAAGAGTGGTAATGATGACTTCAAAAATCATAGAATCACATAATGAGTTAGATTGGAAGGGACCTCAAAGAGCATCCAGTTCCAATCCCTCCACCATAGGCAGGGACACCTCTCACTAGAACAGGTCGTTCAAGGTCTCATCCAACCCGGCCTTCAACACATCCAGGCAGGCTGTGGAGCACAAAAACACTGAATGTGATCTTTGATCTCATTCTGTGCTTCTGTGCTCCACAACCTCCCTGGGCAACCTGTGCCAGTGTCTCACCACCCTCACTGCAAACAACTTTCTCCTAACATCCAGTTTCAATCTCCCCTCTGACACTTTAAACCCATTGCTCCTCATCCTGTCATTATAGGACCTTGTCAATAGTCCCTCCTCAGCCTTCCTGTAGGTCCCTTTCAGATACTGGAAGGCCACTCCAAGGTCTCCTCAAAGCCTTCTCTTCTCCAGGCTGCAGAGCCCCAACTCTCAGCCTGTCCTCATAGCAGAGCTGCTGCAGCCCTCTCAGCATCTTTGTGGCCCTCCTCTGGACTCTCTTCAGCAGTTCGATGTCCATCTTGTGTTGGAGGCTCCAGAACTGCACACAGTACTCCAGGTGGGGTCTGAGGAGAGCAGAGTAAAGAGAGGGAACATCCTAAGAGCCCCAAAAGAAGCAGCAATGCACACAGGGAACCCAAAACTTAACTGCGGACATGACCCAGGCACTGATCAGCAGCAGTGGCAGCAGTGGGAGAGCCCAGGGAGCTATCAGGGTGCCCAGCTTGTCCCCACTCCAGCTGCTGAGGAACACACAGCTACTAAAGGCTCAGGGTCTTGCAGGGCAAAGGCAGCTGATCAGAAGCTGCTGAGCACAGCCTGGAGTAGCATCATGGCCACACACTCACCCAGGCCAGGACATGCAGAGGGAAAGGAGCGGGTCCAAGCTGGCAGAGGGATAAGGCAGAGATTGGAGCACCCTCTCCTTTGCTGGTCTCAAGCCTGGGCACGCAGGAAGCCTCCAGGGAGGGGAGCAGCTCAGGAAGTGGCACTGCTGCTTGCTCAGCAGAAGGCCCCATTGTGTGGAGATCTGCTTCTCACCAGCTCCACATGCAATAGCAGCTGCTGTCTCCCTGAAAGCAACTGCCTGCCTCTGAGGATTTCACAGGTCCTGCTTCTTTTGGTTTACCAGCTGAGAAAAAGGAGGGAAGGAGCTCAGGAAAAACAGAAGAGCTCAGCCTTTTGTCAGGTGAACCGGGCAAGCCCCACCTGCAGACAGTCAGGGAAGATAAGGGACAGCACAGTCACAAATAAACCTTAAAAAGGGGATGATTGGAAAGGAGACACCCAGGGAACATCACGCCTGGGGCCAAAACAGAGGCAGAAGGTGATAGGAAAGGCATTTATCCCCTTTCACAGGGTGTCAGGGGTTGGAAGGGACCCAAAGAGGTCATAGAGTCCAACCCCTCCCCTTCACAGTGACTCATTGTGCTTTGTGCCTTGTGGAACCCTTGTGGTGACACAGACATCTTACACAGCCCAGGAACATCAAATCATTTGGTGTGGGAAAGACCTTTAAGAACATCAAGGTCAACCACCATCTAACTCTATACCATGTCTGATGCTAAACCATGGCACAAGCGCATAGAATGTCAGGGGTTAGAAGGGACCCAAAGAGCTCATCCAGACCAGCCCTTCCCCTTTGCAGTGACTCATTTTGCTTTGTGCCTTCTGGAACCCACTAGTGGGTGACACAGACATCTTATGCAGCCCGGGAACATCAAATCATTTGGTGTGGGAAAGACCTTTAAGAACATCAAGGTCAACCACCATCTAACTCTACCATGTCTGATGCCAAACCGTGGCACAGGCTCATAGGATGCCAGGGGTTGGAAGGGACCCAAAGAGCTCTTATGCAGCCCAGGAACATAGAATTGTTTGGCTTGGAAAAGACCTTTAAGATCAAGTCCAACCACCATCTAACTCTACCATGTCTGATGCCAAACCGTGGCACAGGCTCATAGGATGCCAGGGGTTGGAAGGGACCCAAAGAGCTCATCCATTCCAACCCCTCCCCTTTGCAGTTACTCATTTTGCTTTGTGCCTTGTAGAACGCACTAGTGGGTGACACAGACATGCAGCCCAGGAACATCAAATCATTTGGGTTGGAAAAGACCTTTATGATCAAGTCCAACCACCATCTAACTCTACCATGTCTGATGCTAAACTGTGGCACAGGCTCACAGGATGCCAGGGGTTGGAAGGGACCCAAAGAGCTCTTATGCAGCCCAGGAACATCAGATCATTTGGGTGGGAAAAGACCTTTAAGATCATCAGGCCCAACCACTGTCTAACTAACAATGCTAAACTGTGTCACAGGCTCACAGGATGTCAGGGATTGGAAAGGACCCAAAGAGCTCATCCAGTCCAACCCCTCCCCTTCACAGTGACTCATTTTGCTTTGTGCCTTCTGGAACCCACTAGTGGGTGACACAGACATCTTATGCAGCCCGGGAACATCAAATCATTTGGGTGGGAAAAGACCTTTAAGATCAAGTCCAACCACCATCTAACTCTACCATGTTTGATGCTAAACCATGGCACAGGCTCACAGGATGGCAGGGGTTGGAAGGGACCCAAAGAGCTCATCCATTCCAACCCTCCTGCCAGAGCAGGACCAGACAATCGCTCAGCACCAAATCTCTGCAGCTTTTAGACACCTCCAGGGGTGGTGATTCGACCACCTCCTCGGGCAACGTGTTCCGAGTGTTTGAGAACCCTTGCAGTGAAGTTTCTTCTAACACAACCTAAACCTCCTCTGAGGCCACATCCCTGGAGGTTGGGGCCACATCTCTGGAGGTGTTTGCAGCCAGGCTGGATGAGTCTCTGGCCAGCCTGATCTAGGGTAGGGTGTCCCTGACGATGGCAGGAGGATTGGAATTGGATGATCCTTGTGGTCCCTTCCAACCCTGACTGATTCTATGATTCTGAGGCCATTTCCTCCCATCCTGTCACTAGAGTGAAGAGACCTACCCCTAGGACCAGACTGACAAGCATCCCAGGCACCATTTGGCGTTTCATTGGCTGGATGCTGGGCATTGACACATTTAATGCTTGAGATCCACCCTTCCTCACCTGGTGGAATCCCAGGAGGAAGCAGCAAGCGCTCAGCTATTAAAAGGAAAGGCAGAAAGACCTCCCTTTGGGTCGAACCCTCCCCTTAATGCTTTACACAGTCAGAACAAAACAAAAAAAAACCCCAAAACGCTGAAAAGAGTCATTTCCTGAAAGCAGAAACAATCAACGCCTGCACAGGGACAAAAGCAGCACTTTACAGCTCCTGATATCTCCTTGTCAAGTATCTGAAGGGGGCTACCAGAAAGCTGGGCAGAGACCTTTTAGTTGGGTGTGTAGTGATAGGACGAAGGGGGATGGATTGAAGCTGGAATGGGGGAGATTTTAGACTGGATAGTTGGAAGAAATTCCTCCCTGGAGGTGTTCAAAGCCAGGCTGGATGAGGTCTTGAGTGTCCTGATCTAGTGGGAGGTGTCCCTGCCTATGGCACAGGGGGGTTGGAACTGGATGAGCTTTGAGGTCTCTTCCAACCTGAACCATTCTATGATTCTATGTGAGGAACTGGAAGAGGTTGCCCAGAGGGGTCCCTTCCAACCTAAAACCATTCTATGTTCCCTCCCTGGAGGCGTTCAAGGTAGGATGAGGTTTGAGCAGCCTGGTCTAAGTGGGATGGCAGAGGGTTGGAACTAGATCACAGGATGTCAGGGGTTGGAAAGGACCCAAAGAGATCATCGAATCCAACCCTCCCGCCAGAGCAGGACCAGACAATCTAGCTCAGGGCACAAAGGAACACATCCAGACAGGCCTGGAAAGGCTCCACACAAGGAGACTCCACAACCTCTCTGGGCAGCCTGTGCCAGTGCTCTGGGACCCACACAGGCAAGAAGTTGCCTCTTGTGTTGAGCTGCAACCTCCTGTGCTGCAGCTTCCATCCATTGCTCCTTGGCCTATCCCAGGGAGCAGTGAGCAGAGCCTGTCCCTCCATTCCTGATCCCCCAGCCGTCAGATATTGATAAACATTGATTCAATCCCCTCTCAGTCTTCTCTTCTCCAGACTAAGCAGCCCCAGGTCCCTCAGCCTCTCCTCATCAGGCAGTGCTGCAGTCCCCTCAGCATCCTCATAGTCCTCTGCTGGACTGTCTCCAGCAGATCCCTGTCCCTCTGAAACTGGGGAGCCCAAAACTGAAGGTAATACTCAAGATGAGGTCTCAGCAGGGCAAAGTAGAGGTGGAGGAGAACTTCTCTAGATCTGCTGGACACACTCTTCTTAATGCACCTCAGGATCCCATTGGCCCTCTTGGCCACCAGGGCACATTGCTGTGCCATGGATGTTCTCCACCAGCACTCCCAGGTCCCTCTCCACAGGGCTGCTCTCCAGCAGTCACCTCCCATCCTGTGCTGCTGCAGTTTTTTCTTCCTCCCCAGGTGCAGGACTCTGCACTTGTCTTTGTTGAACCTCATTTGGTTCCTCTGTGCCCAGCTCTGTTTCTCCAGGTCTCTCTGGATGGCCTCACAGCCTTCAGCTGGATCAACCAAGCCTCCCAGCTTGGTGTCATCAGCAAACTTGCTGAGCAGACTCTGTCTGGCTGTCTGTCCCCTCAACAATGTCATTGATGAAGATGTTGAACAGGACTGAACCCAGCACTGATCCCTGGGGGACTCCACTGGTTACAGCTCTCCAGCTGGACCTGGCACCATTAATGATCCTGAATGTCCCTTCCAACCTAAACCACTACATGATGTTAGGAGGAAGTTCTTCACAGTGAGGGTGGTGAGACACTGGCACAGGTTGGCCAGGGAGGTTGTGGCTGCTCCCTCCCTGGAGGTGTTGAAGGCCAGGTTGGATGAGTCCTTGAGCAACTTGTTCTAGTGAGAGGTGTCCCTGTCTATGGCAGGGGGTTGGTGCTGGATGAGCTTTGAGCTCCCTTCCAACCTAAACCACTCCATGATTCTGTGATTCCCAAGTACTTTGGTCAAGCCCCACAGCACTGCACTACAGCTGCCTGATCTCATAACTACCACAACTGCTCACCAGCACGGAAACGGTGCAGGGCACAGAGCCAAGCAACAACCCACTAAGATCCACATCCTGGTGTTAATTTTAGCCTTGCTCTGCAAGTAAACTCTACTTAGATACATTTCCCATGCCAGCGAGAAGAAGCTGAGCTGGCTCTACCCAGGGCTTGCTGTAAATCCCAGGCCAGGGCAGTACTTAGCAGCATTATCCACTGCTTTAAATGCCAGAAAGCCAAGCAGAGCCTGGGCTACATCAGGAGCAGTGTAGCCAGCAGGGCCAGGGAGGTGATTCTCCCCCTCTACTCCACCCTGCTGAGACCCCACCTGGAGTACTGCATCCAGTTGTGGAGCCCCTGGGACAAGAGGGATGTGGACATGCTGGAGTGTGTCCAGAGAAGGGCCACGAGGATGCTCAGAGGGCTGCAGCACCTCTGCTGTGAGGACAGACTGAAAGAGTTGGGGCTGATCAGTTTGGAGAAGAGGAGGCTCCCAGGTGACCTTCTGGTGGCCTTACAGGATCTGAAGGGGGCCTACAAAAAAGCTGGGGAGGGAGTTTTTAGGCTCTCGGGGGGTGAGAGGACTAAGGGGAATGGAGCAAAGCTGGAGGTGGGGAGATTCAGATTGGATGTGAGGAGGAAGTTGTTCAACTTGAGAGTGGTGAGAGCCTGGAATGGGTTGCCCAGGGAGGTGGTTGGGGCCACATCCCTGGAGGTGTTTGCAGCCAGGCTGGCAGAGGCTGTGGGCAGCCTGATCTAGGGTAGGGTGTCCCTGGGCATGGCAGGGGGGTTGGAACTAGATGATCCTTGTGGTCCCTTCCAACTCTGACTGACTCTATGATTCTGTGGCAGTGCCCGAGGCGGGTAGGGGACACTTGGTGAGCCCTGGTGGCAGCAGCCTGCAGGCGTCCATCAATCGGGAGGGGCCACAGGCGCAATGCTTCACCTCCGCATCCTCCCTCTTTGCTCCCACTGCAAGGCTTCCTCGGAAACTTTTGTTGTCATCCACTGAGGAATCCTGCAGTCTAGGAAATCTCCCATTCTTCTAGATTTCAAAGGCACCGATTTCCTTTTTTTCCCCCTTGCTGTTCCACGGGGTGGGGGGTGAGAGGTGGGGGGGGGGGTTGTTTTGTGTGTGCCACACAAAAAAAACCAAACCAAACCAAAACAATAACCCAAACCAAATAAACCAAAATTAAATCGAAATTGGGTGTTTTTGAAGGGATAGAAGATCACAGGATGCCAGGGGTTGGATGGCACTCAAAGGAGTCATAGAGTTGGAACTAGATAATCCTTGTAGTCCCTTCCAACCCTGACTGATTCTATGATTCTGTGATTCTATCACCCCCACCCTGCCAGAGCAGGAGCAGACAATCTAGCTCAGATCACAGAGGAACACATCCAGACAGGCCTGGAAAGGCTCCAGACAAGGAGACTCCACAACCTCTCTGGGCAGCCTGTGCCAGTGCTCTGGGNAGACTAAGCAGCCCCAGGTCCCTCAGCCTCTCCTCATCAGGCAGTGCTCCAGTCCCCTCAGCATCCTCATAGTCCTCTGCTGGACTGTCTCCAGCAGATCCCTGTCCCTCTGAAACTGGGGAGCCCAAAACTGAAGGTAATACTCAAGATGAGATCTCACCAAGGCAGAGTAGAGGTGGAGGAGAACCTCCCTTGATCTGCTGGACACACTCTTCCTAATGCACCTCAGGATCCCATTGGCCCTCTTGGCCCCCAGGGCACATTGCTGTGCCATGGATGTTCTCCACCAGCACTCCCAGGTCCCTCTCCACAGGGCTGCTCTCCAGCAGGTCACCTCCCAGCCGGTACTGCTGCTCCCTATCCCACACACAATCCCAACTAAGAGCACAAAAGTCCACACCTGCACCTCTGCACTTGACATTAGTGAGGCCACGCCACAAATACTGCTGTCATGGGTAGGATTTGCTCCCCAGGGAATTGGAAGTTTTCCCTCTGGAGTAAATTTACCACACTTACCCAGAGTTTTGGGAGTGAAATTAAATTTACTAAATATTAAAGTATATGGACTAAATATTAAGTTATATTTTTAAAAAAGCAATAAATGTGTATAAAGCACATACAAGAAAGCTGGGGAGGGACTTTTTAGACCGTCAGGTAGTGATAGGACTGGGGTGGGGAATGGAACCAAGCTAGAAATGGGGGGATTCAGAGTGGATGTTAGGAAGTTTTGCAGCATGAGGGTGGTGAGAGCCTGGAAGGGCTTGCACACGGAGGTGGTGGAAGCCTCATCCCTGGAGGTGTTTGCAGCCAGGCTGGCTGAGGCTGTAGACAGCCTGATCTAGTGTGAGGTGTCCCTGGGCATGGCAGGGCGGTTGGGACTAGATGCTCCTTGTGGTCCCTTCCAACCCTGAATGATTCTATGATTCCATGGTGACTTCACCACTTCCCTGGGCAGCCTCTTCCAGGGCTTTACAATCATTTTGAGGAAGAAATTGTTCCTAATTGTTCCTGTGTTGGGTCACCAGCTGGACCTGATGATTTTAAAGATCTCTTTCAGGCAAAATGATTCTATGACTCTACATAGCTGGAGCACCTCTGCTATGAGGACAGGCTGAGAGAGTTTGGGCTCTGCAGCCTGGAGAAGAGAAGGCTTCCAGGAGACCTTATAACAACCTTCCAGTATTTGACAAAGGCTTACAGGAAGGCTGGGGAGGGACTATTGACAAAGTCTTGTAATGACAGGATGAGGAAGAATGGGTTTAAAGTGGCAGAGGGAGGATTTAAACAGATGTTAGGAGGAAGTTGTTTGCAGTGAAGGTGGTGAGACACTGGCACAGGTTGCCTAGGGAGGTTGTGGCTACTCCCTCCCTGGAGGTGTTGAAGGCCAGGTTGGATGAGGCCTTGAGCAGACCTGTTCCAGTGGGAGGTGTCCCTGCCTATGGCACAGGGGGGTTGGAACTGGATGCTCTTTGAGGTCTCTTCCAACTTAAACCATTCTATGATACATCACCTGGCCTGCCTGAAGCAGCATGCCCCAGAGTGACCACAGAGCATTTTGCTGGTTTTGTGTTGCAGATGCTGCATCCCAGGCCTGTTCCATTAGCTCAGGAGCAAGCACCAACCCAAGCTTTCTTCTTGCCTTCCTCCATGCAGGCCCTGCTGGCAGGAACTGGGTGAGCATCCCTCTTCTCCAGCATGCCAGGCCTTGCCTTGCTTGCTTGTACCAGCCTCACTGGCACAGCCACCAGGGGCACGGAGGGCAGTGACATGTTGCATACCTCCACTGTGCGAGTGGATGGTTCTGCTCTGTGTCAACTGGAACATGCTGGGACACCTGGGGACAGGAGGCAAGGATTAGGGCTGGGTTTCTGAGTGCTCACTTTCCCAAGTGGTTTGCCACAGCTTCGGTTTCAGTGCTTTACAGCAAAGTGACCCAAAACAACGAGGGGCCACAAACTCACTGACACTACACATCATAAAATGGTTCAGGTGGGAAGAGACCTTTGAAGCTCATCTAGACTAGCACCCTGCAGTCAGCAGGGTCATCTGCAACTAGGGCAGGTTGCTCAGGACCCTAAACAACCTGACCTGGAACGTTTCCAGGGCATCTACCTCCTCTCTGGGCAGCCTGTGGCAGCGTCTCACCAACTTCAGTGTTTAAAAAAACCCTCCAGTATCCCAAGAAGGGGTTTTAGTTTTACATAGGAAAGGTTTATTTCACAGGGTTCTGGTAAGAGCCGACCTCAGGACTGCTCAAAGCTACCTCCCCATCTGGGCTCCTGGCTTCTGCTGCACCACCCTTGCCAAGTGCTCCACATTTCATCACCACACTACCCTGATCTTTCTGCTGGCAGGCAGAGAGCCAAGGCCTTGCAGGCTGCCTGAATGCACCTGGAGTACTGGGGCCAGCTCTGGAGTCCTCAGCCCAGCAGAGGCAAGGACCTGTTGAGGCACGGCTGGAGGCCAGGAAGGAGATCAGCCTCTGCTGGGAGGGCAGGATGACAGCTAAGGTCGTTCAGCCTGCAGCAGCCTTCAGGCTGGTACCCTTCCAGTGCTGAAAAAGGGGTTGACCAGAAACTTTGGGGCAGATTTTCGACCACATCCTGTCGTGACAGGGTTTAAACTACAAGAGGGAGATGTAGAGCAGACACTTTCCTGTGGAGGGTGGCGAGACACTGGCCCAGGTTGCCCTGAGGGGTGGTAGATGCTCCATCCCCGCAACCATTGCAGGTCAGCTTGGGGCTGTGAGCAACCCACTCTAGTCAAGGACATCTCTGCTGACTCCAGAGGGGTAGGACTAGATGACCCTCGAGGGGTGGTAGATGCTCCATCCCCGCAACCATTCCAGGTCAGCTCGGGGCTGTGAGCAACCCATTCTAGTTGAGGACATCTCTGCTGACTCCAGAGGGGTAGGACTAGATGACCCTCGAGGGGTGGTAGATGCTCCATCCCCGCAACCATTGCAGGTCAGCTTGGGGCTGTGAGCAACCCACTCTAGTCGAGGACATCTCTGCTGACTCCAGTGGGGCTAGACTAGATGACCCCCCCTGAGGGGTGGTAGATGCTCCATCCCCGCAACCATTGCAGGTCAGCTCGGGGCTGTGAGCAACACACTCTAGTCGAGGACATCTCTGCTGACTCCAGAGAGGCTAGACTAGATGACTTTTAAAGGTCACCGTTCCACGAACCTGCAGTGATCCCACCAGGTGCCACCAGCCTGGGGCACCGGTGCCTGGCGAGCACCTTAGCCGAATGCCACACCCCACGTGTGTCCCCACCCCCAAGCGGGGAGGTTCAAGCCCGGGGAGGTGCGAGGCCTCGGAGCTCGCAACCCTCCCAGCCCCATCAGTTTTCAGCCTGGAGAAGAGAAGGCTTCGAAGAGACCTCATAGAAACTTTCCAGTATCTGAAGGGGGCCTACAGGAGGGCTGGGGAGGGACTGTTCACAAGGTCTTGTAATGACAGGACGAGGGGGAATGGGTTCAAACTGGCAGAAGGGAGATTTAGGCAGGATGTTAGAAGGAAGTTCTTCACAGTGAGGGTGGCGAGGCACTGGCACAGGTTGCCCAGGGAGGTTGTGGCTGCTCCCTCCCTGGATGTATTCAAGGCCAGGCTGGATGAGCTCTTGAGTGACCTGTTCTAGTGGGAGGTGTCCCTGCCTGTGGCACAAGGGGGTTGGAACTGGATGATCTTTGAGGTTTCTTCCAACCTAGACCATTCTATGATTCTACTGGCCACGGGCGCTCGCAGCCCTCCCGGGCGGGGCGGTGCAGACCCTCGGAGCTCACAACCCTCCCAGCCCCATCCGTGCACTCGCCACAGGCGCTCGCAGCCCCCCAGGGCGGGGCAGTGCGGAGCAGCTCCCCAGGGCAGGGCGGTGCAGACCCTCGGTGCTCACAACCCTCCCAGCCCCATCAGTACACTCGCAGCCCCCCCGGGCGGTGCGGGGCGGTGCAGACCCTCGGTGCTCACAACCCTCCCAGCCCCATCAGTACACTCGCAGCCCCCCCGGGCGGTGCGGGGCGGTGCAGACCCTCGGTGCTCACAACCCTCCCAGCCCCATCAGTACACTCGCAGCCCCCCCGGGCGGTGCGGGGCGGTGCAGACCCTCGGTGCTCACAACCCTCCCAGCCCCATCAGTACACTCGCAGCCCCCCCGGGCGGTGCGGTGCAGACCCTCGGCGCTCACAACCCTCCCAGCCCCATCAGTACACTCGCAGCCCCCCCGGGCGGTGCGGGGCGGTGCAGACCCTCGGTGCTCACAACCCTCCCAGCCCCATCAGTAC
>VWZI01018063.1:183986-200011 GCA_013396835.1 Psilopogon haemacephalus
GAGGACAGGGAGGGACTGTGGCCGAGCGAGGACTTGGTTGGAAGGAGAGGATGAGGCTGGACAAAAGGGTAACTGAGTGAATAGGGGTGTGCTTGTGGAGTGACAGATGTGAGTTGGGAGGTCTATGGGATGTTAGGAGAAAGTTCTTCACAGTGAGGGTGGCAAGACACTGGAACAGGTTGCCTGGGGAGGTTGTGGCTGCTCCCTCCCTGGAGGTGTTGAAGGCCAGGCTGGATGAGGTCTTGAGCATCCTGATCTAGTGGGAGGTGTCCCTGCCTATGGCAGGGGGTTGGAACAGGATGATCTTTGAGGTCTCTTCCAACCTAAACCATTCAATGATTCTATGATGAATAGGGCACAAGCCAGTCTGATGAGAGGACTTGGGTTGGTGCAGTGGGGTTACTGCAACAACAGCTACTGGGCTGGGAGCCACCCCAGGCTGCCAGCAGCCACACGAATGGGCAGCCAGGGGTGGTTTGAGGTGGCTTGCAGCACCCACAACTGCAGGTGTGAGGCCAGGAGACAAGGAGCTGTGCCTGTCCTTGTTGCAAAAGCTTTTGGGAATCACCAGGGATCCTTTGCTGTGCCTGGGAGCTGGGGTGGCTGCAATCCTCTCCCAGGGTGCTGAGGTTGGGCTGGGTCTCACCTGAACGTCAGTTAAGGGTGTGGCTGTGTAAATGAACTTAACTCTGCCTTAATTAAACGACTTGGGAGTTTGGAGACGAGGTTCCCGCAGAGTAAACTCACCATCTCTTTTCACTGGAGCACTTAGTCATGTCTCCAAATGTCAGCACCTTCTGCTTTTCAATCAGACCTTTGTTACAAGCAGCAGTTGGCATGACTCCCTCCCCAGAGCACCCTTCCCATGACTCACACCTCAGCAGGGCTTTTTCTGTTTGGTTTTTTTTTCCCCCTGTTCCTTCCCAGTCACAGGGCCATGGCCCTCATGCATAGGGGTTGGGGAGAATGTCTCTGCCGTCAATGATACAGGCTGGGTGGTGAGTGGCTGGAGAGCAGCTCTGAGGAAAAGGACCTGGGGGTCTGGGTGGATGAGAAGCTCAACATGAGCCAACAGTGTGCACACACAGCCCAGACAGCAACTGTGTGCTGGGCTGCAGCAAGAGAGGCATTACCAGCAGGGCAAGGGAGGGGATTCTGCCCCTTTGCTCTGCTCTTGTCAGACCCCACCTGCAGCACTGTGTGCAGTTCTGGAGCCCCCAGCACAAGAAGGACATGGAACTGCTGGAGAGAGTCCAGAGGAGGGCCACGAAGGTGATCAGAGGGCTGCAGCAGCTCTGCTATGAGGACAGGCTGAGAGAGTTGGGGCTTTTCAGCCTGGAGAAGAGAAGGCTTCCAGGAGACCTTATAGCAGCCTACCAGTATCTGAGGGGGGCCTACAGGAGGGCTGGGGAGGGACTGTTCACAAGGTCTTATAATGACAGGATGAGGAGGAATGGGTTCAAATTGGTGGAGGGGAGATTTGAATGGGATGTTAGGAAGAAATTCTTCACAGTGAGGGTGGTGAGACACTGGAACAGGTTGCCCAGGGAGGTTGTGTCTGCTCCCTCCCTGGAGGTGTTGAAGGCCAGGCTGGATGAGGTCTTGAGCATCCTGATCTAGTGGGAGGTGTCCCTGCCTATGGCACAGGGGGGTTGGAACTGGATGATCTTTGAGGTCTCTTCCAACCTAGACCATTCTATGATTCTATGATTGGAAATTAACCCTGCTTAATGCCGTAGCTTTCCCAAAGGATTGTCTCCTGCTTAAAAACCAATTGGTTCTATCATCAAACCGAGCTGCCATAGCTGCTTGCATCGCTGATGGACCTGGCTGCTCTCTTCCTTGGCACTGGGAATGGCAGAAGTGACTGCTGGGAGCAGGGAGTTTACTCTGCAAACAGGAGAAGCAACTGTTGGGAGTGGAGAACTTGCTCTGGGAATGGGAGAAGTGACTGTTGGGAGAGGAGAACTTGCTCTGGGAATGAGAGAAGTGACTGTCAGGAGCTGGGAGTGGAGAATTTGCTCTGGGAATGGGAGAAGTGACCATTGGGAGTGGAGAACTTGCTCTGGGAATGAGAGAAGTGACTGTTGGGAGAGGAGAACTTGCTCTGGGAATGGGAGAAGTGACTGTTAGGAGCTGGGAGTGGAGAACTTGCTCTGGGAATGGGAGAAGTGACCGTTGGGAGTGGATAACTTGCTTTGGGAGCTGCGAGTGGAAGAAGCAACTGTTGGGTGTGGAGAATTTGCTTTGGGAGCTGGAAGTGGAAGAAGCAACTGTTTGGTGTGGAGAATTTGCTCTGGGAATGGGAAAAGCAACTGTTGGAAGTGGAGAACTTGCTTTGAGAGCTGGGAGTGGAAGAAGCAACTGTTGGGTGTGGAGAATTTGCTCTGGGAATGGGAGAAGCAACTGTTGGGTGTGGAGAATTTGCTCTGGGAATGGGAGAAGTTACTGTTGGAAGTGGAGAACTTGCTTTGGGAGCTGGGAGTGGAAGAAGCAACTGTTGGGAGTGGAAAAAGCAACTGTTGGGAGTGGAGAACTTGCTTTGGGAGCTGGGAGTGGAAGAAGCAACTGTTGGGAGTGGAAAAAGCAACTGTTGGGAGTGGAGAACTTGCTTTGGGAGCTGGGAGTGGAAGAAGCAACTGTTGGGAGTGGAGAACTTGCTGTGGGAGCTGGGAGTGGAGAATTTGCTCTGGGAATGGGAGAAGTGACTGTTGAAAGTGGAGAACTTGCTTTGGGAGCTGGGAGTGGAGAGTTTGCCCTGGGAATGGGAGAAGTGACTGTTGAAAGTGGAGAACTTGCTTTGGGAGCTGGGAGTGGAGAGTTTGCCCTGGGAATGGGAGAAGTGACTGTTAGGAGTTGAGAACTTGCTCTGGGAGCTGAGGGTGGAAGAAGCAACTGCTGGGAGTGGAGACATTGTTCTGGGAGTGTGGAAGTAGCCTTGATGTGGGCACCATAACTTGGGCTTCCCACTAACACATAGTTGTGCTTTTTGTCTTGGGTTTGTTTCTGATGTCTGTCCAGCCTGATGGGCTCAGGAATCTGAAACTCCCCCCCCAGCTTTGGTGCTTCCTGGAAAATAAAAGCTTTGTCTTTGCCTTGAGCAGAGGAAACATCATCCTTGGCAAGCTGGTGGCTTCTCAACGTGCTAATTCTGTCCCTCTTCTGACGTCCTGAGGCCAACTGGAGCACCAAGGCTGCTCGAGTCTGTGTTTCAGAATTAGCCTCTCAGGACTCCAGGCTGAGGTGGATGACTCGAGCGCCAGGAAAGCAGCAGGATGGGGAAGAGCAGAGTCACTTCAGTTCTGAAGGGGTGAAGAGGCTGAGTCAGGGCCCCGTGGTGCTCAGCAGCTGAGGGCAGCATCCCCAGGATGCAGCCAGAGCTGGTGTGAGAGGAGGCTTCTTACAGCCACTGAACTGGGTATGTGCTGTCTTACTCAGGACCTTGCTCTTCTCTGGCCCAACAACAGGTATCTCACACCTCCAAAAGAAACAACAAACCCAAACACCAAAAAGGGTTAAAAAAATCCCAGCCTGCTAAGGATGTGAGTCATCTGCTGACTTCTTCAGCCTCAGAGTCTCTCCCTGGTTTAGCAGGCTCTCAGGCCCTTGCTTTGCCTGCAGGGAAGTGTTTTGCCTTCCTGAAGATGCACTTTTGCTCCTCTGTGGCTGGTTTCTTTAGCTGTGTCTCTCAGGATGGCAGAGAACCGTAAAATGCTTTAGGTTGGAAGGCAACCTCAAAGGTCGTCTAGTTCTAACCCCCCCATGCCATAGGCATGGATTAGGAAAACTGGAATGGGTTACCCAGGGAGGTGGTTGGGTCCAGATCCCTGGAGGTGTTTGCAGCCAGGCTGGCTGAGGCTGTGGGCAGCCTGATGTAGGGTAGGGTGTCCCTGGGCATGGCAGGGGGGTTGGATCTGGCTGATCCTTGTGGTCCCTTCCAACCCTGACCGATTCTACAATTCTAATTGATTAAGCAGGACTTTGTCGTGCCCTACAATGCCCTTTGTAGGATCATAGAGTCAGTCAGGATTGGAAGGGACCACAAGGATCATCTTGTTCCAACCCCCCCCTGCCATGGGCAGGGACGCTTCCCACTAGACCAGGTTGCTCAAAGCATCATCCAGCTTGGTCTTAAATTCTACCAGGGATGGTGTGTTCACAGCTTCTCTGGGCAATCTGATCCAGTCTTTCACCACCCTCATGGTGAACAACTTCTTCCTAATGCTGAGGACAGGCTGAGAGAGTTGGGGCTCTGCAGCCTGGAGAAGAGAAGGCTTCCAGGAGACCTTATAGTAGCCTTCCAGTATCTGAAGGGGGTTACAGGAGGGCTGGGGAGGGACTGTTCACAAGGGCTTGTAATGACAGGAGGAGGAGGAATGGGTTTAAAGTGGCAGAGGGGAGATTGAAACTGGATGTTAGGAGGAAGTTTTTCACAGTGAGGGTGGTGAGACACTGGCACAGGTTGGCCAGGGAGGTTGTGGCTGCTCAGTCTCTGGAGGTGTTGAAGGCCAGGTTGGATGAGGCCTCGAGTGACCTGTTCTAGTGGGAACAGTGGATGGTCTAATGGTACTGGATGGTCTTTGAGGTCACTTCCAATCTAAACCATTCTATCATTCTACAATTCTGTGATTCTAATGTCCACTCTAAATCTACCCTCCTCCAGTTTCAAGCCATTGCCCCTTGTCCTATCACCACAGGCCCCTATAAAAAGATCCTCTCTAACTTTCCTCTCTTGATGATGCTTAGGAGCTGATAACACTTCAAAACTGGTAACTCTGGAGCCCCTGGGACAAGAGGGATGTGGACATGCTGGAGTGTGTCCAGAGAAGGGCCACGAGGATGCTCAGAGGGCTGCAGCACCTCTGCTGTGAGCACAGACTGAAAGAGTTGGGGCTGTGCAGTCTGCAGAAGAGGAGGCTCCCAGGTGACCTTCTTGTGGCCTTCCAGGATCTGAAGGGGGCTACAGAAAAGCTGGGGAGGGACTTTTTAGGCTGTTAGGTAGTGACAGGACTAGGGGGAATGGAGCAAAGCTGGAGGTGGGGAGATTCAGACTGGATGTGAGGAGGAAGTTGTTGAGCATGAGAGTGGTGAGAGGCTGGAATGGGTTGCCCAGGGAGGTGATTGAGGCCACATCCCTGGAGGTGTTTGCAGCCAGGCTGGCTGAGGCTGTGGGCAGCCTGATGTAGGGTAGGGTGTCCCTGGGCATGGCAGGGGGGTTGGAACTGGCTGATCCTTGTGGCCCCTTCCAACCCTGACTGATTCTATGATTTTATGAAACAGACTATTTTCATCAGGAGCACTCAGCTGAGTGCCAGCACCACCAGCAGTTCCTGGCTCCAGTGCAGTACCCTGTGGTGCCTCAACTGCCCTTCAGAGCTGGTGAAACACTCTCTCAGTGGTTAAGTAGAGGAGGGAGGAAGCCAAGGTGTTGATAACAGGCTGAACTCCTGAACTTGTTTCTGTGTCTGAGCCTAGAATGGATTCCTTGTTTGAAACAGAATGGGGGTGATGCTGCCTGGGCCAGGTGCTGGCTTCACCCTCAGATTGCATTCTGGTGGAGCAGGAGAGGAGGGGAGGTTTTTCTCTCTCATCCTTTCAGCAGATGAGAACCTGTGGTAAGTGTGTGCTGGCTGCTTCATGGGAGTGAATTCATCTTTTGAGAAGGAAAATTGACTTCCTAGAGGGCAGGGATCCATCCAGAGGGACCTGCACAGGCTGCAGAGGTGGGCCCAGGACAACCTCATGAAGTTCAACAAAGCCAAGCACAAGGTTCTGCATCTGGGTGGGTGCAATCCCAAGCACAACTGCAGGCTGGGTGGGGAATGGCTGAGAGCAGCCCTGAGGAAAAGGCCCTGGGAGTGATGAAAAGCTGAAGATGAGGCTGCAGTGTGAGTGCAGCCCAGACAGCAACTGTGTGCTGGGCTGCAGCAAGAGCAGCTGTGGGCAGCAGGGCAAGGGAGGGGATTCTGCCCCTTGGCTCTGCTCTCCTCACACCCCACCTGCAGCACTGTCTGCAGCTCTGCAGCCCCCAGCACAAGAAGGACATGGAAGTGTTTGAGGCAGTGCAGAGGAGGCCACCAAGATGCAGCGAGGGCTGCAGCAGCTCTGCTGTGAGGACAGGCTGAGAGAGTTGGGGCTGTGCAGCCTGGAGAAGAGAAGGCTTCCAGGAGACCTTGGAGTGGCCTTCCAGTATCTGAAGGGGGTCTCCAAGTGGGCTGGGGGGGGACTATTCACAAGGTCTTGTAATGACAGGACGAGGGGGAATGGGTTTAAAGTGGCAGAGGGAAGACTGAAAGTGGATGTTAGGAGGAAGTTGTTCACAGTGAGGGTGGTGAGACACTGGCACAGGTTGCCCAGGGAGGTTGTTGCTGCTCCCTGCCTGGAGGTGTTGAAGGCCAGGTTGGATGAGGCCTTGGGGGACTTGTTCTAGTGGGAGGTGTCCCTGCCTATGGCACAGGGGGGTTGGAACTGGCTGAGCTTTGAGGTCCCTTCTAACCTAAACCATTCTAAGACTGGGGGGACCTTATAGCTGCCTTTCCTGACGGGAGCTTACAGGAAAGCTGGAGCAGGACTTTTCCTGCTATGGGTGTGCAGCAACAGGGCAAGAGGATGGTTTTAAGCTGAAGGAGAGTAGGTTTAGACCGGATCCTACTGGTTTTTCAGTGTGAGGGTGGTGAGGCTCTGGAATAGGTTTCCCAGGGATGTTGTTGATTCCATCTCCCTGGTGGTATTCAAGGCCAAGTTGGACGAGACCTTCAGCAAGCATCTAGCTGAGAGGCATCCCTGCCCATGGCAGGGAGTTTGGAGTAGTTGATCTCTAAGATCCCTTCCAACCTGGGCCATTGTTTGGATCCATGAGACTGAGCCCAACACTTGCTGCCGTCAGCTTCAGACTCAGGAGTCAGATTTGCTTGGCATGCGTCCTCAGGAGGAGACTTTGCACTTTGAGCTGGTGGCACGTGGGCTCACACAGCCCTCACCCTGTTAATATTTGCTGCTCTTGCCCCGAGGAGCTTTCTGCATTTTCTTTTTGAAGACAGAGCTGTGAGGAGCAGCCACTGACCCTGCGCTAGTTAACCTCCAGTGCAGCCAGGGGCACTCCTGCAGCCATCCCATCAGCTTAGCATCTGCCACAAGGCCCTTTCCCCACGGGGGCTGGATTAGTCTGCAACTGACCCAGCTCTCCACAAAGCTTTTCTTATTATGTATAGAGTAGAATAGGAATAGGAATGGTATAGGAATAGGAATGGTATAGGAATGGCATAGGAACAGGAATGGCATAGGAATAGGAATGGCATAGGAATGGTATAGGAATAGGAATAGACTAGGAATAGGAATGGAATAGAATAGAATAGGAATATGAATAGGAATAGATTAGGGATAGGATAGGATAGGATAGGATAGGATAGGATAGGATAGGATAGGATAGGATGGAATAGAATAAACCAGGTTGGGAGAGACCTCCAAGCTCATCCAGCCCAACCTAGCACCCAGCCCTAGCCAATGGCACTAAGTGCCCCATCCAGGCTTTGCTTGAACACCTCCAGGGATGGGGACTCCACCACCTCCCTGGGTAGCCCATTCCAATGCCAATCACTCTCTCTGATAAGAACTTTCTCCTAACATCCAGCCTAGACCTCCCCTGGCACAGCTTGAGGCTGTGTCCCCTCATTCTGTTGCTGATTGCCTGGCAGAAGAGCTCAACCCCACCTGGCTACAACCTCCCTTCAGGTAGTTGTAGACAGCAATGAGCTCTGCCCTGAGCCTCCTCTTCTCCAGGCTGCACACCTCCAGCTCCCTCAGCCTCTCCTCACAGGGCTGTGCTCCAGGCTCCTCCCCAGCCTTGCTGCCCTTCTCTGGACACCTTCCAGTACCTCAACATCTCTCTTGAACTGAGGTGACCAGAACTGGACACGGGACACAAGATGTGGCCTGAGCAGTGCCAAATACAGGGGCAGGATAACCTCCCTTGTCCTGCTGGCCACACTGTTCCTGCTAAAGGGTGAAACTCTGGACATCTCCCAATACCTCAATATCCCTCTTGAATGGAGGGGACAAAGCCACGTACTTGTGGCTTTCAATCTGCAGCCCTAACTGTAACCCAACCTGGCACCTGGCTCTCGCTGGAGAGCAGGAAGCTCCGTTACAGCACAGCAGTGATTTGGCTCTGCCTATCCTACTCAGGTGGGAGTGTTCAGGTTACATCCTGCTCCACAGAACGGGAGGGGCAGGAAGGGACCTCTGCAGATCACCAAGTCCAAGCGCCCTGCTCGAGCAGGATTGCTGCCTTCCAGTTTGTGCCCTTTGCCCCTTGTCCTGTCACTGGGCACCACTGAAAAGGGACTGGCCCCTTCTTCTTGACGCTCACTCTTCAGATGTTTAGAAGAAGATCCACCCTCAGCCTTGCCTTCTCCAGACTAAACAGCCCCAGGTCTCTCAGCCTTTCCTCACAAGTTCCCTCAGCATCCTTGCAGCCGCTGTTGGACACTCTCTATCCCTATCCCTCTTGAACTGCGGGGCCCCCTAGAAGTGGACAACGATCTCACCAGGGCAGAATAGAATCATAGAATGGTTTAGGTTGGAAGGGACCTCAAAACTCATCCAGTTCCAACCCCCCTGTGCCATAGGCAGGGACACCTCCCACTAGATCAGGTCGCTCAAGAATAGAGGGGGAGGAGAATCTCCCCTGACCTGCTGGCTACCCTCTTAATGCACCCCAGGATACTCCTTCTTCTACAGGGTTGCTGTGGCTGCTCTGACCTGCAGCAGGCTGATTTTCGTGTCAGGACTGAAGATAAAAAGCATTTCAAAGGGAGGTGAGGGGCAGCAACAGGACAGGCTCTGGTGGTTTGCTCCTCCACTTCTTGCTGCCTAATACAGAGCTTCAGGACAAAGCTCCTCAGCACCTGGCCAAGCCGGGAAGGAGGAGCCAAGTTCAGCAAGGCAGCAAAACCCCAAAGTTGTTGGCATTGGGCACTGCATTGTGGAAGGTGTTGAATGGCTGCCAAGGGAGCTGGCTCTGGATCTTGCTCTGGCTGGATCCTCTTACAACCTTGGACCAGTTAATCAATTCAAAGCTCTCCAGCCCTTGCCTCCAAGCATCTTGAGCATGTGGTGGGTGCAAGCCAGGGTCACTATCAGCTGGGCTGGGACACCTGGGCAATGATGATGCTCCTAGGCTGCTTCTGCAGCTTCAAAGGCACTTTTTTTCTCTCTTTCTCTTTATTTTCCTTTTTCTCTTTCTCTTTCTTTTTCTCTTTTTCTTTTTCTTTTTCTTTTTCTTTTTCTTTTTCTTTTTCTTTTTCTTTTTCTTTTTCTTTTTCTTTTTCTTTTTCTTTTTCTTTTTCTTTTCCTTTTCCTTTTCCTTTTCCTTTTCCTTTTCCTTTTTCCTTTTCCTTTTCCTTTTCCTTTTCCTTTTCCTTTTCCTTTTTCTGTTTCCTTTTCCTTTTCCTATTCATTTTCCTTTTTTCATTTTCCTTTTTTCTTTTCCTTTTTTCCTTTTCCTTTTTTCCTTCTTTTCATTTTCATTTTCTTTTTCTTTTTCTTTTTCTGTTTCCTTTTCCTATTCCTTTTCCTTTTTTTCCTTTTCCTTTTTTTCTTTTCCTTTTTTTCCTTTTCCTTTTTTCCTTCTTTTCATTTTCTTTTTCTTTTTCTTTTTTTGCCTTGGGCCTGCTTCTGGCCACTGTGCTGCAGCTTTCTGCTGCTCCTAAGGGAGGTCTGGGAATATTTTGGATCAGGGTAGTGTGTGTTCTCCCTGAAGTCATGCTGCCTGCAGCACTGCAGCTGCAATCCCAGGAGCTCAGCTCCTGCCTTACCTGTTTGGTTGATACCTAATAAAGAAATGATCTTCTGCATTCTCCTCTTGGTAGAAGGCTCCCCTCAAGCAGAGCACCAAAGCTTCCCAGATCTTATTTCCGTAGATCTTGTTGATGATTTATGAATCATAGAATTGTGTTGGTTGCATAAAGACCTCTGAGATCATCAAGCCCAACCATTGACTTAACCCTGCCATGGCCCACAGTGCTATGGCCATGTCTTTCTTGGCCATCTCCAGGGATGTTGACTCCACCACCTCCCTGAGCAGCCTGTTCCAATTCCTGACCACTTTGGCAGGAAATAACTTTTTTTCCTAATATCCAACATACATTTCCCCTGGCACAATTTGAGGCCATTTCTTCTTGTCTTGTCACCTGATATAAAGAGAAGCAGGAGGGATGCATCTCCTCACAAGGACCATCTACACCTTGTTTGAAGCTGCACATGGATTTCCTTCAGCTAAGGCATGTGCCTGATGAGGAGAGGCTGAGGGACCTGGGGCTGCTTAGTCTGGAGAAGAGAAGAATCAGAGGGGATTTAATCAATGTTTATCAATATCTGAGAGCTGGGGGTCAGGAAGAGGGTGACAGGCTCTGCTCACTTGTTCCATGGGATAGGACAAGGTGGAGAACATCCATGGCACAGCAATGTGCCCTTGTGGCCAAGAGGGCCAATGGGATCCTGGGGTGTATTAGGAAGAGTGTGTCCAGCAGATCAAGGAAGGTTCTCCTCCACCTCTACTCTGCCCCGGTGAGACCTCATCTTCAGTACTGCCTTCAGTTTTGGGCTCCCCAGGGATCTGATGGAGAGAGTCCAGCAGAGGACTATGAGGATGCTGAGGGGACTGGAGCACTGCCTGATGAGGAGAGGCTGAGGGACCTGGGGCTGCTTAGTCTGGAGAAGAGAAGACTGAGAGGGGATTGAATCAGTGTTTATAAATCTCTGAGGCCTGGGGGTCAGGAGATGGGGGACAGGCTCTGCTCACTTGCTCCCTGTGACAGGACAAGGAGCAATGGATGGAAGCTGCAGCACAGGAGGTTGCAGCTCAACACAAGAGGCAACTTCTTGCCTGTGTGGGTCCCAGAGCACTGGCACAGGCTGCCCAGAGAGGTTGTGGATTCTCCTTGTGTGGAGCCTTTCCAGGCCTGTCTGGATGTGTTCCTGTGTGCCCTGAGCTAAATTGTCTGGTCCTGCTGTGGCAAGGGGTGTTGGACTCAATGATCTGTATCCCTTCCAACCCCTGACATCCTGTGAGCCACCAAGTCATACCCTGAAAGCCCCTTGCTGCGTCACGAGACTCTCTTTTGCTCACAGTTGCCTCTTCACCGTAGTGGTGCCCCCCCCACCCCAGCCTGCCTACACCGTGGAGAAGAAGGTGCTCCCCAGCTTCTCCCTGCCTTCTTTCACACACTCCAGCAGCTCCCAGTCCTCCCAGAAGCACTGCAGAGCAGTGAAACTGGTTAGTCACGTTGCCGCCAAAGGAGTGCTGGCATCTCCGCCTGCGGTGCGCCAGCTCCCCTGGCAGCCCGATGCATTATTCAGCAGCTGGGCTGCTTTGTGGGCCTGCAGAAAATAAAACTGAGCTCCCCAACACTTGAGGCTTGTCTGGATTGACAGGTCTCATCGGAAGCTGGCCACTTCCTCCTCCTCTCTTGGAATGCCTAATGACCAAGACCTGGAAGAATCTGCTGCTGGTTGCCGTGAGCAGGCTTTGCTCCTGAGCTCTAAGCAGCCACCAGCCTCCCAAAAGCAGCTGCTGTTTGAGGCACTGGAGGCATGGATGTGTTCAATCAAAAGCAAGAGGCACTGGAGCCACGGATGTGTTGAACCAAAAGCAAGAGGCACTGGAGCCATGGACATGCACAACCAAAAACAAGAGACACTGGAGCCATGGATCTGTTCAATCAAAAGCAAGAGGCATTGGAGCCATGGATGTGTTCAACCAAAAGCAAGAGGCACTGGAGCCATGCATGTGCACAACCAAAAGCAAGAGACACTGGAGCCATGGATGTGTTGAACCAAAAGCAAGAGGCATTGGAGCCATGGATGTGTGCAACCAAAAGCAAGAGGCACTGGAGCCATGGATGTGTTGAACCAAAAGCAAGAGACTGGAGCCATGGATGTGTTGAACCAAAAGCAAGAGGCATTGGAGCCATGGATGTGTACAACCAAAAGCAAGAGGCATTGGAGCCATTGATGTGTACAACCAAAAGCAAGAGACTGGAGCCATGGATGTGTGCAACCAAAAGCAAGAGGCACTGGAGCCATGGATGAGTTCAACCAAAAGCAAGAGGCACTGGAGCCATGGATGTGTGCAACCAAAAGCAAGAGGCATTGGAGCCATGGATGAGTTCAACCAAAAGCAAGAGGCATTGGAGCCATGGATGAGTTCAACCAAAAGCAAGTGCTGTTGGAGGCACTGGAGCCATGGATGTGTCCAAACTCTCCCAAGGGCAAACATAACACCTACCTTCAAGAAGGGAAAAAAGGATGACCCCAGGAACTCCAGAGCAGTCAGTCTCACCTCTGTGCCTTGCAAGATCATGGAGCAGATCATTCTGAAGGCTCTGCTGCAGCAGATGGAAAACAAAGCAGAGGTGTCTGATGGTAACCAGCAATGGCTGCACCAAGGGCAAATCATGCCTGACTAATTTGGTGGCTTTCTGTGATGAAGTCACAGCAGCAGTGGACAGGGAAGGGCAACTGATGGCATCTACCTGGACCTTAGTAAGGCCTTTGACTCTGTCCCACATGACATCCTGGTCACCAAACTGGAAAAACACAGACTTGATGGGTGGACAACTTGCTGGATAAGGAATTGGCTGGATGGTGGCACACAGAGAGTGATGATGAAGGGCACAATGTCCACCTGGAGACCAGTGCCAAACAGTGTCCCTCAGGGATCAGTGCTGGGCCCAGTGCTGTTGACCATCTTTGTCAGTGACATGGACACAGTGCAGCCTCAGCAAGTCTGCAGATGGCACCAAGCTGTGTGGCACAGTCGACTTGCTAGATCAGGGATCCATCCAGAGGCACCTGCACAGGCTGCAGAGCTGTGCCCAGGCCAACCTCAGGACATTCAACAAGGCCAAGTGTAAGGTCCTGCACCTGGGTGGGTGCAATCCCAAGCACAACTCCAGGCTGGGTGGGGAATGGCTGAGAGCAGCCCTGAGGAAAAGGCCCTGGGGGTGTGGGGTGAGGAAAAGCTGAAGATGAGGCTGCAGTGTGAGTGCAGCCCAGACAGCAACTGTGTGCTGGGCTGCAGCAAGAGCAGCTGTGGGCAGCAGGGCAAGGGAGGGGATTCTGCCCCTTTGCTCTGCTCTCCTCACACCCCACCTGCAGCACTGTCTGCAGCTCTGCAGCCCCCAGCACAAGAAGGACATGGAAGTGTTGGAGCCAGTGCAGAGGAGGCCACCAAGATGCTGAGAGAGCTGCAGCAGCTCTGCTGTGAGGACAGGTTGAGAGAGCTGGGGCTCTGCAGCCTGGAGAAGAGAAGGCTGCCAGGAGACCTTGGCATGGCCTTGCAATATCTGAAGAGGGCCTACAGGAGAACTGGGGAGGGACTATTGACAAGGACTTGTAATGACAGGATGAGGAGGAATGGGTTTAAAGTGGCAGAGGGGAGACTGAAAGTGGATGTTAGGAGGAAGTTGTTTGCAGTGAGGGTGGTGAGACACTGGCACAGGTTGCCCAGGGAGGTTGTGGCTGCTCCCTCCCTGGGGGTGTTGAAGGCCAGGTTGGATGAGGCCTTGGGGGACTTGTTCTAGTGGGAGGTGTCCCTGCCTATGGCACAGGGGGGTTGGAACTGGCTGAGCTTTGAGGTCACTTCCAACTTAAGCCATTCTATGACTCTGTCTCCAGCATCTCTGTGTTGCCCAAAGCTGCACCGCAGCACCCGGGAACACTCCAGGACAGCTGCGTGGGTATGAACCAACTTGCTCCCAAACCTGCAGTTCAAGCTGGAGCACTTGCAGATGACAGATAGGGAGGGTGAGGTGACTAATAGAGAGTAAATATCCCTGTTGCACCCTCCTCGGAGGCAATGATGTCTCAACACCCCGATGGCAGATAGGGGGAGGTGATCGGGGAGGGGTAGGGGGCAGGGTGTGTGCACATAGCTGACTCCAACAGCCCTGGGGGAAGTTTTGCCTCTCCCTCTGGGCATCAAGGAAAAAGTTCTTTACTATGAGGATGGTGGGACACTGGAATGGGTTGACCAAGGAGGTTTTGGAGGCTCCCATCCCTAGAGACATTCAAGGTCAGGCTTGATGGGGCTCTGAGTAACCTGATCCAGTTGGGGATGTCCCTGCCCACTGCAGGGTCGAGGTCACCATCCTGTGATTCTATGAATGTAGGAGAAGCTGTTGTACTTGAGATGTCCCTGGGGACTGAGGGAGAGGATGGGGGCTGTGGGGACAGCAGGGTGACATGGAAGGGGCAGAGAGGCAAAGCAGTACCAGGAAGGGGGCTGTGGNGATGGGGGCTGTGGGGACAGGAGGGTGACAGGGAGGGGGCAGAGAGGCAAAGGGGTACCAGGATGGGGGCTGTGGGGACAGGAGGGTGACAGGGAGGGGGCAGAGAGGCAAAAGGGTACCAGGATGGGGGCTGTGGGGACAGGAGGGTGACAGGGAGGGGGCAGAGAGGCAAAGGGGTACCAGGATGGGGGCTGTGGGGACAGGAGGGTGACAGGGAGGGGGCAGAGAGGCAAAGCAGTGCCTGAAGGGAGGGTCTTTGTTCCTCAAACGTTTGTTTCCATCAGTTTCGATGTCAAAGCCCTGGACTGCCTCATCTCCTCCATCTCCTTGTGGATGTTTGGAGGTCCTGCAGAGCTATTGTCAAAGCCTGTTCCCCATTTTGAAGGCATAATTGAAATTGTGCTAATTTCAAGTCACCAGGAGTGACTGATGGGCTCAGCACAGCTCCAACCTGAAGCTGCCAGCACCAAAGGCCTGTGCCAGGTTGGGATGGGACACTGGGGGCTCAGCTCCACTGCTGGTCCAAACCAGGGGGAGGTTGGAGGCTCAGCCCCACTACTATGCCCATGCTGAGCAGCTGATCCTGCTCCACTGATGCTTAGGGCAAAGCGCTGAACTCGCTTCCATTGTGCCAAATGCTGCTGCTGTTTGGCCACCCTGAGGGTCAAGATGTGGAGTGGCTTAGAGCTTAGAACCACACAATCATCTGGGTTGGAAATGACCTTCAAGATCATTGAGTTCAGCCATTTACCCCTACCCTACCAAGTCCACCACTATGCCATAGCCCCAAGCACCACTTTTTTACACAGCTTTCAAACACCCCCAGGCATGGGGACTCCTCTGCCTGCCTGGGCAGCCTCTTCTAATGCCTGACAACCCTTCCAGTGAAAAAAAAAAACAGTTCCTCATGTCCAACCTAAACCAGCTCTGGTGCAACTTGAGTCTGTTTCCTCTTGTCCTATCCCCAGTTACTTGGGAGAAGAGACCAACATCTACCTGACCTCTGGGTTGGAAATGACCTTCAAGATCATTGAGTTCAGCCATTTACCCCTACCCTACCAAGTCCACCACTAAGCCATAGCCCCAAGCACCACTTTTTTACACAGCTTTCAAACACCTCCAGGCATGGGGACTCCTCTGCCTGCCTGGGCAGCCTGTTCCAATGCCTGATAACCCTTCCAGTGAAATAAAAAAACAGTTCCTCATGTCCAACCTAAACCAGCTCTGGTGCAACTTGAGTCTGTTTCCTCTTGTCCTATCACTAGTTGCATGGGAGAAGAGACCAACACCTACCTGACCTCTGTGTTGGAAATGACCTTCAAGATCATTGAGTCTGTTTCCTCTTGTCCTATCCCCAGTTACTTGGGAGAAGAGACCAACATCTACCTGACCTCTGGGTTGGAAATTACCTTCAAGATCATTNAGCCTGCTCTAGGGTAGGGTGTCCCTGGGCATGGCAGGAGGGTTGGACCTGGCTGATCCTTGTGGTCCCTTCCAACCCAAGCCATTCTGGGATTCCCTGACTCTGTGACACAAAGGCAGGTCCTGACAGTGCGTAAAGTCCTTCTGCAGAGAGATTCGGGAGGAGGAGGAAGAGGAAGAGGCTCTTTGCCAAAATAAAAGCAGTTCCCCCCACACCCATGTGGACCTTTCCAACCACGCGTCCCTGAGCAGTTCCTCTTTTAGCACTGAGTCTCCTACCAAAAAAAAAAAAAAAAAAAAAAAAAAAAAAAA
>VWZI01018063.1:200297-210844 GCA_013396835.1 Psilopogon haemacephalus
AACGGGATGTTAGGAGGAAGTTCTTCACAGTGAGGATGGCAAGACACTGGAAGGGGTTGCCCAGGGAGGTTGTGGCTGCTCCCTGCCTGGAGGTGTTCAAGGCCAGGCTGGATGAGGTCTTGAGTGACCTGATCTAGTGGGAGGTGTCCCTGCCTATGGCACAGGGTGGTTGGAACTGGATGAGCTTTGAGGTCTCTTCCAACCTAAACCATTCTATGATTCTGTGATTCTCCCCAACCTCCTTCCCTCCTGCTGTGGTTCTTGGGCTGAAGGCATCTTTCCAGGTGTTATCACATGGCTGAGGAATGTCTGCGCACATCCAGCGTGTGTCTGGAGCAAGTTATGAGCAGCAGGGAGGAAAAAATGATGCTCAAGCTGCTGCTTCCTCAATTCCCCTTTGTGTTGGGGATGCTGATCCAGCAGCTGACGGGCAGCTGTGTCCTGACCCATGCAATGCTGCAGGCTTGGTGGGGGTGCAGAGCAGCTGGAAAGCTGCCCAGCCCAAAAATGGACCTGGGGGTGCTGGCTGACAGCTAGCAGGGTATGAGTCAGTGTGTGCCCAGGTGGTCAAGAAGGGCATCAGCATCCTGGCCTGGATCAGCAACGGTGTGGCCAGCAGGACCAAGAATGGAAAGAGTGCTTAGAAATGGTGAGGCCATACTTTGCATACTGGGTTCAGCTTTGGGCCCCTCACTCCAAGAAGGACATTGAGGTGCTGGAGTGTGCCCAGAGAAGGGCAACAAAGCTGATGAAGGGTTTGGAGAACAGATCTTGAGAGGAGCATCTGAGTGAGCTTAGTTGCTGGGTTGCTTAGTTGCTTAGTCTGCAGAAGAGGAGGCTGAGGGGAGACCTCATTGCTCTCTCTGACTCCCTCAAAGGTGGTTAGAGCCAGGCTGGAGTTGGTCTCTTCTCCCTAATATCAGGTGATAGGATGAAAGAAAACGGCCTCAAGTTATGCAAGAGGAGGTTCAGGATGGATATTAGGCACAACCTCTCTCCTGCAAGAAGGAAAGGCTTAGGATGGATGTTAGGAACACTTTTTTTCCTGCAAGAAGGAAAGGTTTAGAGTGGATATTAAGAACAACTTCTTTCCTGCTCCTGTAAGGCATTGGAACAGGATGCCCAGAGAGGTGGTGGAGTCACCATCCCTAGAGGTGTTCAGGAAGCATGTGGACATGACACTTGGGGACATGGTTTTTAGGATGGATATTAGGAACAACTTCTTTCCTGGTCCTGCAAGGCACTGGAACAGGCTGGCCAGGGAGGTGGTGGAGTCACCATCCCTGGAGGTGTTCAAGAAGCACGTGGACATGGCACTTGGGGACATGGCTTTTAGGATGGATATTAAGAACAACTACTTTTCTGCTCCTGCAAGGCATTGGAACAGGCTGGCCAGGGAGGTGGTGGAGTCACCATCCCTGGAGGTGTTCAAGAAGCACATGGACATGGCACTTGGGGACACAGCTTTTAGGATGGATATTAGGAACAACTTCTTTCCTGCTCCTGCAAGGCATTGGAACAGACTGGCCAAGGTGGTGGTGGAGTAACCATCCCTAGAGGTGTTCAGGAAGCATGTGGACGAGGCACTTGAGGACATGGTTTTTAGGATGGATATTAGGAACAACTTCTTTCCTGCTCCTGCAAGGCATTGGAACAGGCTGGCCAGGGAGGTGGTGGAGTCACCATCTCTGGAGGTGTTCAAGAAGCACATGGACATGGCACTTGGGGACACAGCTTTTAGGATGGATATTAAGAACAACTTTTTTCCTGCTCCTGCAAGGCATTGGAACAGGCTGGCCAGGGAGGGGGTGGAGTCACCATCTCTGGAGGTGTTCAAGAAGCACATGGACATGGCACTTGGGGACATGGCTCTTAGGATGGATATTAGGAACCACTTCTTTCCTGCTCCTGCAAGGCACTGGAACAGGCTGGCCAGGGAGGTGGTGGAGTCACCATCTCTGGAGGTGTTCAAGAAGCACATGGACATGGCACTTGGGGACATGGCTCTTAGGATGGATATTAGGAACCACTTCTTTCCTGCTCCTGCAAGGCACTGGAACAGGCTGGCCAGGGAGGTGGTGGAGGCACCATCCCTGGAGGTGTTCAAGAAGCACATGGACATGGTTTAACAGCCATGGTGGTCTTGGGTTGACGTCTGGACTCGATGATCTCAGAGGTCCTTCCCAACCAAAACAATTTGCTGATCCTATGACCTCGATGTCTCCCACAATTTCTTGCTCCTCCCCGCTCAGTAAAATCTTTGCCAAGTGGAACGAAAGCGAGCTGCAAGCTGGTTGGTGTGGCAGGCAGTGCTGGCTAATAAATAAACAGGGCTGAGAAGAACAAGCCCCAGGTGACCTAGCGCCGCACACTGCCCCTCGGCGCTCCTCACCGGGCACCGCGGAAGGGCACGGAGGGTGAAGGTAGTAATTCAGAAAGCAATTAATATGGGATGGGAAGCTGCCTCCCGAAGGAAATCCAGACCACTCTGGATCTCTCCCACTCTGCTCTGCTCTGCTGAGGCCTCAGCAGCAGTGCTGGGGCCAGCCCTGGCATTCTCAGCACAAGAAGGACATGGGAGCGCCAGAGCAGGTCTAGAGGAGCACTGTGAAGATGGATCAGAGGGCTGCAGAGCCACTGCTGTGGAGACAGGCTGAGAGAGTTGGGGTTGTTCCCCCTGGAGAGACCTTAGAGTAGCCTCCTACTATCTAAAGTGGGCTACAGGAGAGCTGGAGAGGGGCTTTTTATAAAGGCATGGAGTGACAGGACAAGGGGTGGTGGCTTCAACTGAGATTAGGTATTAGAAAGAAATTCTTCCCCATGAGGGCAGTGAGAAACTGGAATGGGTTTCCCGGGAAGTTGTGGAAGCTCCAGGATGGAAATATTCAATAGCATGTGTGCAGTTCTGGAGCCTCCAGCACAAGAAGGACATGGAAGTGATGGAGGCAGTCCAGAGGCCACCAAGATGATCAGAGGGCTGCAGCAGCTCTGCTATGAGGACAGGCTGAACGAGTTGGGGCTGTGCAGCCTGGAGAAGAGAAGGCTTCCAGGAGACCTATTGTAGCCTTCCAGTATCTGAAAGGGCCTACAGGAGGGCTGGGGAGGGACTATTGACAAGGTCTTTTAATGCCAGGACGAGGAGAAGTGGGTTTAAAGTGGCAGAGAGGAGATTGAAAGTGGATGTTAGGAGGAAGTTGTTTGCAGTGAGGGTGGTGAGACACTGGCACAGGTTGCCCAGGGAGGTTGTGGCTGCTCCCTCCCTGTAGGTGTTGAATTTCAGATTGGATGAGGCCTAGGGTGACCTGTTCTAGTGGGAGGTGTCCCTGCCTATGGCATAGGGGGGTTGGAACTGGCTGAGTTTTGAGCTCCCTTCCAACTTAAACCGTTCTGTGATTCTACATGGGATGGAGGCTTGAGCAACCTGGTCTAGTGGAAGGTCTCCCTGCCCACGGCTGAGGGGGTTGGAACTAGATGATCTTTAAGGTCTCTTCTAACCCAAACCATTCTGTGACTCTTTGCCTACAGCTGTGCTAGGATTGCATGTCCTGGCAAAGACCTTTCCCATGCTGGAAGCCAGGATGGCAGGGGGAAGGTTTGCATGTGGTATGTTCATTTGCAGGCTCCTGGTCCATATGCCTCCACTTGAGGAGGAAGTTGTTGAGCATGAGAGTGGTGAGAGCCTGGAATGGGTGGCCCAGGGAGGTGTTTGGGGCCACATCCCTGGAGGTGTTTGCAGCCAGGCTGGCAGAGGCTGTTGGCAGCCTGATCTAGGGGAGGGTGTCCCTGGGCATGGCAGGGGGGTTGGAAGAGGAGAGGAGATTCGAGGAGAGGAGATTCGAGGAGAGGAGATTCGAGGAGAGGAGATTCGAGGAGAGGAGATTCGAGGAGAGGAGATTCGAGGAGAGGAGANAAGAGAAGAGAAGAGAAGAGAAGAGAAGAGAAGAGAAGAGAAGAGAAGAGAAGAGAAGAGAAGAGAAGAGAAGAGAAGAGAAGAGAAGAGAAGAGAAGAGAAGAGAAGAGAAGAGAAGAGAAGAGAAGAGAAGAGAAGAGAAGAGAAGAGAAGAGAAGAGAAGAGAAGAGAAGAGAAGAGAAGAGAAGAGAAGAGAAGAGAAGAGAAGAGAAGAGAAGAGAAGAGAAGAGAAGAGAAGAGAAGAGAAGAGAAGAGAAGAGAAGAGAAGAGAAGAGAAGAGAAGAGAAGAGAAGAGAAGAGAAGAGAAGAGAAGAGAAGAGAAGAGAAGAGAAGAGAAGAGAAGAGAAGAGAAGCTCAGAAGAGACCTCTAAGATGATACAGTCCAACCTAGCCCTGGCCAATGGCACTCAGTGCCCCATCCAGGCTTTGCTTGAACATCTCCAGGGATGGTGACTCCACCACCTCCCTGGCCAGTCCGTTCCAATGCCAGTCTGTTTCTCTGTGAAGAACTTCTTCCTAACAGCCAGCCTAGACCTCCCCTGACACAACTTGAGACTGTGTCCCCTCCTTCTGTTGCTGGTTGCCTGGGAGAAGATCCTTCCAACCCAGACTGATTCCATGACTCTATGCCAGCAAAAGCACAAGACTGAGAGACTTGACCTCTGCCAGCAGGTCCCAGACCTCTTCATCAGCTTTGGTGGGATCAGTGCTGCTCATCCTTCCCACCAAAATGCGGCTGCTGAAACGCCAGCTGTGATGGAGCAGCAGGAGGGAGGCCCAGCAGCTCTTCCCTGCTGCCAGAGCTGGGTGATCCAGCACAGCAGCACGAGCTCCCCCAGCATCTTTCCACGCCAGCTGCTTTGTCAGCTTGGAGCTCTTGGCTAAAAAAGCAAAAAAAGAGCAGGATGATGTTTCTGCAGCAGAGCCAACATCTAACGTGCTTGGGGCTTGGCTGCGGTCCGTGCGCGGGGCCGTGGTCAGGCGCTGGACGCGAAGTGCCTTCAAATGGGGCTCTTCATTAGATGCAAAATTAATTCCTCCTGCTGAGGGTGAGCTCACCCCACCCCTGCTCCACCACACCACCACCAGAGAAACCTCCTGCTGCTGGAGATGGCCGCTAGAACTCAGCACAGCAGCACCAGCGCTGCCTTTACGCATTAGAGGGTCTCCATTCATCCCCAGCCCAATACCTGTGGTGATGAAGCTGAAGGAGAGCAACTGGCGAAGGCAAAGGGAGGGTGACTGTGTTAGTTTAAGCCAGTCCCCCGGAGATCAAAAGCCTGACAAATACTTAATTTGATTTGGAAGTTAAAAAATTAACTTTAACAATAAATAGAAGGTATTTGGGAATTACAGAGGATGGGGGAAAGGAGAATTAATACAATATACAGGTATAAGGTAAAGGGAATTACAGAGGATGGGAGAAAGGGGAATTCATGCAAGATATAGGTATAAGGTAAAGGGAATTACAGAGGATGGGGGGAAAGGGGAATTAATGAAAGATATAGGTGTAAGGTAAAGGGAATTACAGAGGATGGGAGAAAGGGGAATTGATGCAAGATATAGGTGTAAGGTAAGGGGAATTACAGAGGATGGGGGGAAAGGGGAATTAATGCAAGATATAGGTATAAGGTAAGGGGAATTACAGAGGATGGGGGGAAAGGGGAATTAATGCAAGATACAGGTATAAGATAAAGGGAATTACAGAGGATGGGGGAAAAGGGGAATTAATGCAAGATATAGGTAAGTTTAAAAATAACTTTAACAAGAAATAGAAGGTATTTGGGAATTATAGAGGTTGGGGGGGAAAGGGGAATTAATAGAAGGTACAGGTATAAGGTAAAGGGAATTACAGAGAATGGGGGAAAGGGGAAATAATGCAAGATATAGATATAAGGTAAGGGGAATTACAGAGGATAGGGGAAAAGGGGAAATAATGCAAGATATAGGTATAAGGTAAGGGGAATTACAGAGGATGGGAGAAAAGGGGAATTAATGCAGAATATAGGTATAAGGTAAGGGGAATTAATACAAGATATAGGTATAAGGTAAGGGGAATTATAGAGGATAGGGGGAAAGGGGAATTAATGCAAAATATAGGTATAAGGTAAGGGGAATTACAGAGTATAGGGGGAAAGGGGAATTAATACAAGATATAGGTATAAGGTAAGGAGAATTACAGAGGATGGGGAAAAGGGGAATTAATGCAAGATATAGGTATAAGGTAAGAGGATTTACAGAGTATAGGGGGAAAGGGGAATTAATGCAAGATATAGGTATAAGGTATGGGGATTACAGAGGATGGGGAAAAGGGGAATTAATGCAAGATATAGGTATAAGGTAAGGGGAATTACAGAGGATGGGAGAAAAGGGGAATTAATGCAGAATATAGGTATAAGGTAAGGGAAATTAATGCAGAATATAGGTATAAGGTAAGGGGAATTAATACAAGATATAGGTATAAGGTAAGGGGAGTTATAGAGGATAGGGGGAAAGGGGAACTAATGCAAAATATAGGTATAAGGTAAGGGGAATTACAGAGTATAGGGGGAAAGGGGAATTAAAGCAAGATATAGGTAAGTTAAAAAATAACTTTAACAAGAAATAGAAGGTATTTGGGAATTACAGAGGGAGGGGGGAAAAGGGGAATTAATGCAAGATATAGGTATAAGGTAAAGGGAATTGCAGAGGATAGGGGAAAAGGGGAATTAATGAAAGATACAGGTATAAGGTAAAGGGAATTGCAGAGGATAGGGGAAAAGGGGAATTAATGCAAGGTGTAGGTATAAGGTAAGAGGATTTACAGAGGATAGGGAGAAAGGGTTTATCCGTGATCAAACCCAAACCCCAGTGACTGCTGCTGCCTTAAACTGCAAAGGCTTGTAGAGATATAAATGATGGTCAAGGTTCATCCGTGTTGATGTGTGATGGGTCCCCAGCTAAAACCATCTCTTCCGTGGGATGCTTAATCCACAGGATGCTGGTACTGGCTGTAATGGGTTAAGCCACCTGAAGCCTTCTGACTCCTCCCAGGGGGTGGTCTGACCTTGCCCCCAGGTGTCCTGGTTAGCCCCCCCTCCCACTTCCTGCCCAGGAGTGCCAGCTTGATCTAGGGTAGGGTGTCCCTGGCCATGGCAGGGGGGGTTGGAACTAGATGATTCTTGTGGTGTCCCTTCCAACCCTGACTGATTCTATGATTCTAGGCAGCATGGGCAGGGTGTTGCCTGGAGGCCTTTCCACTGAATTCTGTGGAACACGTGGGCTTGGGGCTGGGGTTGGGGTTTTGGGTTTGGGTTGTTTTTTTTTTTTTTGGAAGGAAATGTGTTGCCAAGCAATGTAGCTATAACCCTGCTTTCTCCTCCCAAAGCAAGACCTCAAAAGCCTGTGGGCATCCGCAAACATCTGACACAGCAGAAGTGGGGCTGCAGGAGGCTGAACCACAGGTAGCTGGAAGAAAAGCTGCTGGTGGGGTTGGGAGGGGGCTTCCTTATTTTTGTTTTCCAGAGGTTGAAAAGCTGGAATTGGGGAGTTGTTTTATCCTGGAGTCTGCAAGAGGTGTGGGGGAACGCTGAGAAAGCCTAAGGAGGTTCCTGCGAGGGTGGCAGCGGTGAGTTCTCCCTGTGGTCCTACACCTGGCGTGCGTACAACTCCTGGATGTCAGTGCACTGGGTATAAATAGCAGGGTTTTTTTTTCCCCTAGAAGAAAGGTTCTGTGATGGGTGGAGCAGCCTTGGCAAGGAGCTGCTGGGGAGAGGTCAAATCTCAATGCTGCAAACCCCGAGAGGGAACGTGGGCACCCCCAGTTGGGTAGATTAAAGAGAGCCAGTATCGACCCACACCCTGAGCTTGCCAGGCTGATGGTGCCTGTTTGCCTCCTCAGGAAAGCTCTGCTAGAAGTGATGGCACCAACCTGATGGCTGACACCTCCTCAGGCTGTGCTGTCAGTCAGTGGGACCTGGACAGGCTGGAGAGTTGGGCAGAGGGGAACCTCACAAGTCACCCATGGCACAGCAATGTGACCTTGTGGCCAAGAGGGACAGTGGGGTCCTGGGGTGTACTAGGAAGAGTGTGTCCAGCAGATCAAGGGAGGTTCTCCTCCACCTGTACTCTGCCCTGGCGAGAAACCATCTTGAGTGCTGCCTTCAGTTTTGGGGTCCCCATTTTCAGAGGGACAGGGATCTGCTGGAGAGGGTCCAGCAGAGGGCTATGAGGATGCTGAGGGGACTGCAGCACTGCCTGATGAGGAGAGGCTGAGGGACCTGGGGCTGCTTAGTCTGCAGAAGAGAAGCCTGAGAGGGGATTTAATCAATGTTTCTAAATCTCTGAGGGTTGGGGGTCAGGAGTGTGTGGACAGGCTCTGCTCACTGCTCCCTGGGATAGGCCAAGGAGCAATGGATGGAAGCTGCAGCACAGGAGGTTGCAGCTCAACACAAGAGGCAACTTCTTGCCTGTGTGGGTCCCAGAGCACTGGCACAGGCTGCCCAGAGAGGTTGTGGATTCTCCTTCCCTGGAGCCTTTCCAGGCCTGTCTGGATGTGTTCCTTTGTGCCCTGAGCTAGATTGTCTGGTCCTGCTGTGGCAGAGGGGTTGGACTCAATGATCTCTTTGGTTCCCTTCCAACCCCTGACATCCTTTGAGCCTGGAGTTGGGCAGGTGTAGGTCCCTGCACCTAGGAAGGAATAACTCCTGCACCAGTGCAGGTGGGAGGTTACCCTCATGGAAAGCAGCACTGTAGAGAAAGACTTGAGAGTGCAGATGGACAACAAAGTCACCATGAGGCAGCAACTCCTGTCCCTCAACTTTGCTCTAGCAAGTCTACATCAGGAGTCCTGGATCCAGTCGTGGGCTCCCCAGTTCAAGAGACACAGGCAACTACTGGAGAGAGTCCAACTGAGGCTCCAGAGATGCTGAGAGGCCTGGAGCATCTCTGCGAGGAGGAAAGGCTGAGAGCCCTGGGGATGTTTAGTCTGGAGAAGAGCAGCCCCAGAGAGCTGTTCTAATCAATGCTCAGCAAGAGCTAAAGGGAGGGGAGCAAAAGGATGGGGCCAGACTCCTCAGTGGTGCCCAGTCACAGGACAAGGGGCAGTGGGCACTAACTGGAACCCAGGAGGTTCCATCTGAAGATGAGGAGAAACTTCCAGAATCTGAAGGGTGCCTACAGAAAAGCTGGGGAGGGACTATTTAGGCTCTCAGGGAGTGACAGGACTAGGGGGAATGGAGCAAAGCTGGAGGTGGGGAGATTCAGACTGGATGTGAGGAGGAAGTTGTTGAGCATGAGAGTGGTGAGAGGCTGGAATGGGTTGCCCAGGGAGGTGTTTGGGGCCACTTCCCTGGAGATGTTTGCAGCCAGGCTGGATGAGGCTGTGGGCAGCCTGATGTAGGGTAGGGTGTCCCTGGGCATGGCAGGGGGGTTGGAACTGGCTGATCCTTGTGGTCCCTTCCAACCCTGACTGATTCTATGATTCTTTGCTGTGATGATGCTGAAGCCCTGGAGCAGGCTGCCCAGAGAGGCTGTGGAGTCTCCTTCTCTGGAGAGCTTCCAAACCCAGCTGGACACTGTGACCCTGAGCAGCCTCCTGTGGCTGACCCTGATTTAGCAGCGGGGTTGGACTGGATGATCTCCAGAGGTCCCTTCCAACCCCTGCCTTTCTATGAGCCTGTGATCAGCTTCTGCCCTGCTGGCACTGAGCACAGCCCCCAACACTACAGCCCTGGCCACCTTGGGGACAGCAGAGTTTTGCTTCAGGGCTGATGCTGCCAAGACACAGCTGTAGGAGGGTTTCACTTCGAGCAAAGGCAGAGGGCTGCCAGCTCTGCCCTGATGGTCTCCCCAGCTGCTGAGCTGCGGAGGGAAGTTGTGCTGGGTGCTTTCCTCATCAGCTCACGCTCACATTTTCCAGACATGCAGAGAGCTTCTCCTTTCCCAGCTCAGATTGCTCAGGGAGCTTGGATTGAGCCAATCCACCAAGTGGGCTGCAGGGAAACCACACAGAGGCCTTCCAATACCTGAAGGGGGCTACAAGAAAGTTAGGAAGGACTTTTTTTTTTTTTTTTTTAATGAGGGCTTGTCCTGAAAGGATGAGGAGGGATGGAGTGAAGCTGGAGGAGGGCAGGTTTAGACTGGAGATGACAATGAAATTCTTTGCAGTGAGGGTGGTGAGACACTGGCACAGGTTGCCCAGGGAGGTCGTGGATGTGCTCTCTACAGGAGGGCTGGGGAGAGCCTATTGACAAGGTCTTGTAATGACAGGGTGAGGAAGAATGGATTTAAACTGGCAGAGGGGAGACTGAAACAGGATGTTAGGAAGAAGTTGTTTGCAGTGAGGCTGGCACAGGTTGGCCAGGGAGGTTGTAGCTGCTCTCTTCTTGGAGATGTTGAAGGCCAGGTTGGATGAGGCCTTGAGCGACCTGATCTAGTGGGAGGTGTCCCTGCCTATGGCACAGGGGGGTTGAAACTGGATGAGCTTTGGGGTCCCTTCCAACCTGAACCATTCTATGATTCTAACTTCCTGTGCTCCAGCTTGTGCCCAAAGCATCCAAAGTTAGAATCATAGAATGGTTTAGGTTGGAAGAGACCTCAAAGCTCATCCAGTTCCAACCCCCCTGTGCCACAGGCAGGGACACCTCCCACTAGATCA
>VWZI01018065.1:3359-16037 GCA_013396835.1 Psilopogon haemacephalus
AAAATGCAATTAAGAAGAAGAAAAAAAAAAGCCAAATATTAAGCTGGTGAACAAAACAGACCATATTGAAAGAAAAAGTAAACATCTATTTCTAGTTACCAGAAGTTTAGTTTTAGTTTCTTTCTCTACAACTGTAGGCTTATAAAACTTTGTTTCACAGCTCCTGAGTCAGTGATTTGCTTTTACAGAGGCAAACGGCGCAAGCTAAGAAGTCTTAAGAAGCTAAGAAGTCACACACTGGGGACTGGTGAGAAAGTACTGATTGGTAGATCCCAGGTCTACAGAAGACTGAGGAAAGGATTCAGTAATGTGCAGAACACTGCATTTATTCTTACTTGAAGCACACTTAGAGATGGTGTGGTAGCGCTTCCATCCAATTTCAGTCCGTTCAAACAACTTGGAAAACATCACAGTGTTCAAGCAGACCTTGGTGTTCACACATGTTGCTTCATCACTTCCATTCTGCTTCCCACTTGTAGTAATAGTGAAGTAGAAGGAAGAACAGTCTCCAAAGGAAAATGACAGATTTCTTCTGAGATGCTTAAATGATGTAGAATAAGCAATAAAATATGCATGTGGCAGGGTTAAAATTACCCCCCAAAATAAAATCACCAGACTAGCTCAGAAGGTTTGGAAGTAAGATAAAACCAAAATCTAAAAGCATATAATACGATGCATCTATATAAAATATAATTACAATTATTTGCAATTTAGAAAGAGAGATACTCCCACCTGAACAAAACCAGAATGGTCTAACAGCTGCCTGATTCTTGCTCCAGAGAGAAAACCAGCCCCACTTTTTTCTACTCAGCCAAGGTTAGTGTGGCCATATGGGCAGGATCAACCAGAGCAGGGAAGAGAAGAGGAGGAGGAGGAAGCAGGAAGTGGCAGAGTAAAGGGTGGTCTGTGCAATAGATTACATACTAATCTAGCAAATTAATGAAATTATATAGTCTTATCTATTACCTTTATTCCATAACTTATCCTCTATTTTATTTACTTTCTATTTTTAAATGTACAGAAAGTTCCAACTTCTTGTTTATAATTTAATATTCGGCTAGAGTGTTGGCTCTAAACCACTACAATATAGGGAAACAAAACCAACAACAACAAAAAAACAACCAGCAAAGTATGGCCAAATCCAGACTCTTTTCCCATTAAACCTTAAAACTGTAAAGTCTGCTGTATTTCAGTAGAAAAAACATGTTTACCTATCTTGCCAGTTTGAGAGGATCTTAATGCAAGATCTCAGGCACTTAATAACGGTGAACTTTTAGAGACATACGCTTAATATTTCTGATTTCCAAAAGTGTTTTGTAGTCATGAGCACTGAAGTGTTCATTAGGTTTATAAAAGCTTCTGATGGTTCATTATTGCTAAAGCATTAAGCTGTTCTGAGAAGAAACAGTTCTGAAATGTTGGAAGAGTATATAAAGAATACTGCATGGACTAATAAGGATTTAGTGGAAATTAGGGGAGGGAAGAAACTGCTACTGATGTCCAAATTCTTATCTTTTACATGCTGGGGTTTTTTTGGTTGTGTCCTTTGCTTCACTAATATATGGCTGAAATCTGCAGTAAATCTGCTTAGTGTCCTGGTGAACATGGTGTTGATTAAGATCCTTAATTCAGTAAATGTATATACATATTTGCAGTATCAGAATGGTATAATTAAGATCAAGGTACTTTTTATTTTTCATGAGTTCCATATTGTCTTCAACACATTTCCAATACATTTGTTTCAGTGCTAAGTATAATTAGTATCATTTCCCCAAAAACTGAAAAGAAAATGTTCTCTGAAACGCTGAGAGACAAAATTGGGTGCGAACATCTGAATTAACATTTTATAATAGTTACATGGCCTTTTTTTTTCTTGATAGTCTTAACTTTTATGCATCGCCAATTCCTTTTTTTGCCCCAAAAAAAAGTTTGAGTAGAAAAAGAGAGAGGGAAGAGCACTGTATATATCTGTACAACAAGACCTCCATGTAGGGAGTCAGATGCTGTGTGAAGCTTAGCTGTTTACCAGGGTTAAATCACAATTTCATAAATAATGACGTATTTATTTTTCCTTTATTTTTCTTGGGTTTTCTTAACGTTCTTTCTGTGAAGTCAAGGATGACTTGTATGAGTATAAGTTGTTGCTGTCTTAAATCTCAAATACCTAATATGTGTCTAGTGGCTAGTCTAGGAAAATGATGCAGAATGTGGACAGCTATCTTTCCTGATAGGCATGAAGAATTTAAAGTTATTGCTGGACCCTTTTCCAGTCAGCAAAACCAATCCATGTATTAAGCAGCAGAACAAGAGGAAATGGCCTCAAGCCTCATCAGGAGAAGTTTAGATTGGGTATTAGGAGAAAATTGTTCACTGAAAAAGGTTTGTCAAATAGTGTAACAGGCTGACTGTGGAAGTGGATGAGTCATCTGTCCTGGAGGTATTTAAAAGATGCTTAGGTGTGATACTAATGGACAAGGCTTAATGGTGGACTTGGCTATGACAGGTTAACAGTTGGACTTGATAATTTTAAAGGTCTTTTCCAACATAAATGATTCTGTGATTCTACAATTCTGTGATTAAACCCAGAGATTTATCTCCCCATTCAGGCTGGACCAAACCACCAGTGTTGAAATCAGTGAATACTGACCAACGGACATCTGGGTGCTAAATTTTGGATAGAGATGAGACACATTGAGGCCTACTGACATATCCAGCAGGCTTGCAGTGGTATTTTTTGATTTTTCTGATCCAGAGAGTCACAATATTGTACCAGGAAAGAAGACTGGTGGTTATGATATTAGCTCTTAGAATCATTTGATACCCTCTATACTGAGGACTAGAAAAGAAAGGGGTTGGAGGAAACAAATGCTTGACATAGTCTACCTTCTATACAGTTTTTCTTATGGTGAAATTACTATTATGCTGTTACCAGTGAAGACAGACTTTCTTAAATTTCAGAAGCAAAAAAGGACAGAGCTGATACATATTCTCCTAAACAGACTGGTCCTTCATACACGTATTCCACTTCTGTTGGAATACATGTATGTTCATACCAAATTCCAGTGATTTATGTAGCTAAAGTCACAAATTAGTGTCTGAGCCTCTCCTAACATACTTCCTTCCCTATGAGGCATACTGCCTTGAGCTTAGTCCCTGCTTAAATATTTGTTTCAATGACATTATGAGCAAGGGGAATGTGCCTTTTCCTTGGTGTAAGCAGAGAAAGCATGGTTCTGCTTGTAAAGGACTCATTTGACATCAGTGGGTAAGCCTAACATCTGTATTTCAACCTAAATGGGGTCATACCTGCTATAGAAGTTTCCGCACAGCCTGTCAGCTGACAAAGTAGAAGTAAATAAATCTTCTTACTTCTCCCAGTTTGACTTAGTCTACTGAAAATACTTGAATTCTCACAAACTGAAAACATTGAATCAGCATGGAAGTCTACCACTTGCAGCAATCTTGTTGCCTAAGCACAAAATAACAATACTTGATCCATAATACTTGTAAGTTAGGGTAGGACCTAGGAATGTGCTGTGTTCCTTATAAATACAGAATAACTCTGCCTCTGAGTATATCCTGAGCAAAACATCTGTAACTAAGCAATACCAAAAAGTTTTTTTCAGGAAGGGCATTCACCATGAGTATAACCTCAAGAAGCACTTAGGAAGGCTTTTTTTCCATATGAACAACCAGGCAGCACTGACAGGGCCAAGGAGCTGGCAGCAACCTTGGAACCTCCAAGGGATGAATCCCTGATACATCCTGAGCCCGAGCCAGCTCAGATAGTCCTGTAGCACTACAATCCTGCATGATTCTGTAGTTATGTGGAGACCTGTTTGCTTCATTATATCAAAGGAAAATCCATCCCACATTAAACATAGCAGGTTGGTTTCTTTATCAGTCAGTTCATGACAGCATCAAAACGCTATTCCCTTGGAATTTTGGCCAAAAAAGCTGATGTACTTTTGCTTGCTTTTTTGCCTCTGAACAAGCAAGAGTATGTCATGAGGCATAGATTTTGCATATATCATGATGTCACTAGCTTTCTGATTCTTTGGAATTACTAGTTTAAATTCTGCTTTCTGTAGGTATTTCTGGAACCATTTCCTGAATATTCTGGTATTTATTATTGCTAAAATCCTAAAAAGGACACGTGAGTGGGAGTTTTCACCACTGGATTTAAATGATGCTTTTTACATAACTTTTTTTCCACTGTTAACAAGTAGCGATGTACGTTTTATGACAAGAGAGGCTGGTTTTGTTATCATTTGCACTTTATATTCTAACAAGGAGTGTCTGGAATGTTTGGCTTATTGTAACTTTAAGTCCCCACTGGTTATTCTGGATTTCAAATTTGCAGAACCTGATCTTTGTAAGGCGTGGTTCTTATATAAAATTTTAACAATGCAATTATTTCTTTTTTGACCATGGGATAGAAGAAAAGAGGAATTTTTAGGCTTTATGCTCCTTCACAAATATTCATTTCATATAAATATTTTAAGCAACTTTAAATATAATTTTATAAATAATACTTAGATTCTCATGTATTAAACATATCCCAAACTATAAACCAAGTTTTCATTACAGTGTCTTTTACAGTTGGTTCACTAAGTGACCCATATGGATCACGCCATTTTGAAACATTTGTATTATGGAAAGCATTATTTGTGGGATTATATTTTAGAGAAAAATGTTTCACAATGTATTTCTCAAGAGCTGCTTTAAAAAATTCTGAAAATAAGATTTAATAGAAAGGTAATTTTGCAAATTCAATATAATGAACAAGAGAAATACAAATTGTGGATGATTTCATTTGCCATTTAACAACAAAAAAAACCCTTAGCAGAACTAAAACATATTGTTTTACTCCAGTGTGACTGGTGTTGCTAGGATATCACAGCTTGAACATTGTGACTAATTTGATTCAACTGAATTACAAGTTTTAATCACTGATTCACTGTGACACTAAAGCTTCATGTATATCTGCATTAGTATATTGCATTTATTCCTGAGTGCTTATGGGCATCTCCAGCTTGAAGTGCAAAAAAGTTTTCCAATTTATCTTAGTATTCTCTGTTTGTGTTATGATTATAAGGCTGCCTTACAGAATCATAGAATCAGCCAGGGTGGAAGTGACCTCTAAAAGTCATCTAGTCCAACCCTCCTGCAGTAGGCAGAAACATCCTCAGCTAGATTAGGTTGCCCAGAGTCCTGTTGAGCCTCCCCTTGAATATCTTCAGGAATGGGACCTCAAACCACCTCTCTATGCAACCTGTTCCAGTGCCCAACCACACTCATTGTAAAGAACTCTTTCCTAAGAAGCTTGAGAAGGATGTAATTATTAGTTATCTGTTAATGCCTGAAAGTCAGCAGATTGATAATTATTTTTTTGTAGGTCTCAATTTAGTCATTTTGCAGACTTTGTGTTTGTAAAGTATTCTAAATCATTGAAAGATACCTAGACTATATCTTACTGTGATATAAATCAAGAGCTGAGAATACCTTATTCATTTTCTTCGTAAAACCACACAGTGTTAGTGTCTCTTAGTATTGATATGCTCTGTGAATATATAGGAATAATGACCAAATTAATTTTATTTAGCCGTCCTCTGCTTCCTATTTAAATCACAGTATCTATTTTGCTCTTTCATTCTCAGAGAAAAAAAACTCAACCTCATTCGTTTTATGTACTTCTCTTCCCCTTTCTATTGCAGTATTTGTGAAGCAGCAGAAGCTTGTGCTGCTGAAGGATAGCCAAATACCTTATGAAAGGAAATTAAAGGAGTCACCAGTTTCAAGGAAACCAGCAGCACAGGACCTACTTGTCCTGTTTCTTTCTTGCTTTTCAGGACCATATTTTTCAGAAGTCTGTTTGCTTTTGTTTTGTTACTGTTGCAAACTTTGACAGAAAGTAAGCATTTTGATTCCTCGTGGAATGAGTCTGTGTCACATGGAGAAGTACATAACTTGATGAAACCTTAGACCCTTTAAAAACATGACCCACTACTTAATGTGGCAAAACTGCAAGTCTTCTGTGGGACAAAAATGCTCTCCCAAGCTTGCATCAAGCAAGGTCTTTGTGGCCTAGGAAAATACATGTTTTAAATGGTCATTGTGCCCTTAACATCTTTCAACTCCTTGATGATTTTTGAGTGATTGAAAGCCTCACTGCCTGCCATCTGAGACCTTTCCTGCAGAAAGATTAGCAGCAAGAGAGGCTTTGGAGTGTAGCTACACAGACAGAGGATGCTTAGTGAACAGAAAGAAGTAGCTGAAACTATCAATTAAATAATTATCTGTGAATTATTTTCTCATCTGCAACCCAAAACAATCTGTTCCTGCTGACAGTCCTGATGCCACCACATCTGTTAATCCAAGAGCTGTTGCTCTGACATCTACATATCACTGTCATTTATTGGTGATGGATTCTATTATGTTCCTCCTACAGGCCCTTATTTATCACTTATTTGTGACACCAAGGACATAATTGGAAGAGAAGCTGAAGTAATTTGATAGAGCACTCTGGTTTGGGTATCTAATCAAGAAAATCTTTTGGTAGTGATACTGATACTGGTACTTTGAGTATTTGGTAGGCATCAGAAAATCTGCAAGCAATATAATTTCTATTCTAAGTTAGATGTCTCATTTTCAAAGTAACAACTTTTTATATAATTTTGTGCATGACATTTGAGGTAAAATATATCCAGTAAAAGTTCAAAAACTTTTATAGATTGATTGCCACAGAATTGGTTGAAAAAAAATGGGAAGTCCTATAGAAAACTTTGACTAGGTCATTGCTGAAAAATTTCCTTACAAAAGAATTAAATTCACTGACAGCAAAAGTTACCAGCATAAAATATATTGATTTACAAAGGCTTTCTGGAGTATCAAAGGCACCCAGAAATTCATAATCTCATGCTTTGCTTCTCTCTACTTTAAGGGTTTTTGACTAAGCTGTGTCTTGAAGGATGAATCTTAGTTTCACAGACAGGAAGATTATTTTGTCTCATGAAAACTTTGAGGGAAGTACAAGGTAAAAATTGGACAAAAAAGTTTGCCTCATGCATGAATATACTTATAATTTAGTACTCATTTGGGCCACAAAGTCTAACAACACCTTACAGGTTTGAGAAAATCAAACATGTCTCCTATCAAGTTGAAAGGTTTGCCATAATCAATGTTATATAACCAATTAATAAAAAAATGGCCAACAAGGGACTCCAAATACCATTACCACGACATTACCATACTGATGGAAGGTTAATTCTATATGTTTTAGCATGAGTAATTAGAAGTTTGTCTTTAAAAAATCAGAAATCTTGCATCTCGTATTCACTGGAGCAGGTAGATGTTGTGATGGAGTTCCCCTTTGCCTTTAAACATTAATCAGCTGAACCAAAATATCTATCCACTGTCTAATAAAGTTTCCCTTTTTTTTAAGCTGTATGAACCAAATTGCCTTTTAGTTTGGCTATTCAGTTTTGAGTTTTCATGTTTATTTCAATATAAATGAGAATAAAACTCTACTGTCTATGACCTTCATAAAGCAGTATAAAGGATACAACAAAATATACCAAAGTTCTAAAGAAGATTATAATTAAGAAATTTTTCTCAGAAAAAAAAGCAACAGCACATTCTTTTTTAAAAGTAAGAGGTGTTGCTACAAAATCTAAAGAAAAAATGTAGACTTCTATGATTCCCAGGCCTTGTCTGGTATTTTAAAAAATAAGTAATGTTATTTTCCTTTGATATCTGAAGTATGTACAGTGCAGAAATAACAATAGTGCTGTTCTGTCTGTACAAAGAAAACACTGAAAAGTAATGCTGCCCCACTGCATGGCAAGCACTGCTGAGACAGATCATAGAATCACAGAATCATAGAATGGTTTAGGTTGGAAGGGACATCAAAGATCATCCAGTTCCAACCTCCTGCCATAGACAGGGACACCTCCCACTAGAACACGTTGCCCAAGGCCCCATCCAACCTGGCCTTGAGCACCTCCAGGGAGGGAGCAGCCACAACCTACCTGGGCAACTTATTCCAGTATCTCACCTCCCTCACTGTGAAGAACTTCCTCCTAACATCCCGTTTAAATCTCCCCTCTGCGAGTTTGAACCCATTATCTCTCGTCCTGTCATAACAAGACTGTGAATAGTCCCTCCCCAGCCCTCCTGTAGGCCCCTTTCAGATACTGGAAGGCTACTATAAGGTCTCCTCAAAGCCTTTTCTTCTCCAGGCTGCAGAGCCTCAACTCATGTAGCCTGTCCTCATAGCAGAGGTACTCCAGCCCACTGAGCATCTTCGTGGCCCTCCTCTGGACTTGCTTCTGCAGTTCCATGTCATTCCTGTGCTGGGTGCTCCAGAACTGCACTCAGTACTCCAGGTGGGGTCTGACAAGAGCAGAGTAATGGGGGAGAATTCCCCCCCTTAGCCTGCTGGCCACACTGCTCTTAATGCAGCCCAGCACACAGTTACTGTCTGGGCTGTGCACTCACACTGTCAGCTCACGTTGAGGTTTTGACCAACCCAGATCCCCAGGTCCTTTACCTCAGGGCTGCTCTCAGCCGTTCACCACCCAGCCTGGATTTGTGCTTGGGATTGCACCAACCCAGGTGCAGGACCTTATACTTGGCCTTGTTGAGTGTCCTGAGGTTGGCCTGAGCACACCTTTCCAGCCTGTCCAGGTCCGTCTGGATGGATCCCTGCCCTCCAGCAAGTCAACTGTGCCACACAGCTTGGTGTCATCTGCAAACTTGCTGAGGGTGCACTCGATTCCTCTGTCCATGTCACTGACAAAGATGTTAAACAGCACTGGTCCCAGCACTGACCCCTGAGGGACGCCACTTGTCACTGGTCTCCAGGTGGACATTTTGCCATTGATCACCACTCTCTTTGTGCGACCATCCAGCCAATTCCTTATCCAGCAGTGCTCCACTCAGCAAGTCCCCATGTTTTTCTAGCTTGGTGAGCAGTATGTCATGTGGGACAGAGTCACACTCCTTACTCAGATCCAGTTGACCTTCCCTTGTCCACCACTGCTGTGAATTCATCATAAAAAGCCACCAAATTCATCAGGCATGATTTGCCCTTGGTGAAGCCATATTGGTTACTACCAATCACCTCTGCTTTATTTTCCATTTGCCTTAGCAAAGCCTTCGGGAGGATCTGCTCCATGATCTTGCCAGCACAGAGCTGAAACTGACCGGTCTGTAGTTCTTGGGGTGATCTTTTTTTCCCTTCTTGAAGATGTGTGTTATATTTGGCCTTTTCCAGTTAGCAGGAACTTCACCAGTCTGCCATGGCCTTTCAAATACGATGGACACTGGTTTAGCAACTTCATCTGCCAGTTCCCTCAGGATCCTGGGGTATTCTCCCAACACAGGACCTTGTGGTGCAGAACTGAGTCTCATATATAGCAGTTAGTTCATCAGAAGGTGATATTTATTGTTCAAGCAGAGGATACACAAAGGAAGGAGGGTTTACCCAGGCTAGGGAACAGTATGGGGAGACCTTCCTGCTGCCTATAATTACATGTTGGAGGGTGTAGATTGGGTTCATGAGTGTGCGACAAGGTTGTACCTACTCAGAAGTGAGTACTGGAAGGATATAAACAGCTACAATCTGCCCCCAAAATCTTTATTACAATAACAGTGATTAAACAGGGTTCAGAAAGAAAGTGAGACATTTGTTCTTGGAATTGGTCAAGATTTAAATCATTATGACATTGGAGAACCTGAGAAACCTGTTCTAACTAGCCTTGCTTTGATCATCATATTGGGCTTGATGAACCCTGTCAGTCTTTCCAAACCATCTAATGCTGTGATTCAGTGATTAGTGGCCAAGTCATATGTTTGTCTTCCTCTTACCCTTTTTCTAAAAGTGGGAGGGGTTTTTTTTCTATGTAGATGAAAAGCAAGTGTAGCTTGATGGTTTTTGCTGTACAATATATACTAAAATATTATACCAACAGCAAAAGCATTCTTCCTCATTCTTCTCCTACGCAGCTGTCAGCTTGTCTATTTACCCCCAGAAGCTACCAGCTGAGTTTGAAGTGTAAACCTGATTGTTACTGAGTGCTATCATTTCTTTCTCCAGCATAGCACAGTCTCTAGAGTAAAAGTTCATAGAGGTTCTAAGAACTTATTTGGGAGGTTAAGACTATGCCTTAGTAATTCAATGCTTTTCTGAACTTTGTCAGATATTCAGATATTACAGGATAAACTTATCATCTTGTTGAGGTTATAGACCGCACAAATTAAAGCAGGTTAATATCTTTGTCATTTCTTTTTATAAAGGGAATTGTTTTTTCAGAAGTTAGTGTTGTCTTTTATCTTCTTATTAAAGGTTAAGAGTTTAGTAAATTATATGCCAAGACAACTTTTCAAGATGTTTCCATTCTGGAATGATATTAACTGGCTGTAAGTACGCTTGTTAGAAGCAAAAAGACACTTTGAAGCTAACTAACTGAAAGAGATTAGTGATTTTAGCTGGTTTTGCTAAAACAAATTCTCATTTTTAGCTAAATGAGTTGGGCTGGGTTATACTTTGAGTCCCTGCATTTTCCCTGTGATACGTTGCAAGCTAAACATCTTACAAAGACATGCCTTTGATTTTTAAAAAGACTTCTATAGTTGTTTCCCCAGGCACAATTTTATCTCTGATGAAGTCAAGGAGAAAAAAAAAACTTCTCCAAAATGACTGCATATAGCTCCTTTGAAACTGGATGTGTGTCACATCCAAGACCCACAAACAGAATTTGTCATGGTGACATTCAAAATATTGCCTTTCAGACCTTTTATTGTTCTTGCTCAAAACAAGAATCCAATAGGCAAATCCTGGGATCTCAAACATATGACTGCTGACTCTAAGACACATGGCTTTAGCCTAACCATTACCTTTTTTCTTTCCTATCAATCTGAGCTAGATCAACAACGAGCCCCAAAAAAGTGTTAAAGTTCTCTTTCCATATGAATGTAAAGTGAGAGGTTCACCCAGGTTAGCTGCAGGATTGTTCTTCTGTACGTGGAACTGATATATAAATGCCTCTAATATTTTCCTGGGTGCATGCGGGCACATACATATATGGCTGAGAAATGTTTGCATACGGTGAGTGATAATTCAGCTGAGGTCTGTGATTATATGCATCTAAATGGCTAAGTATTTCAAGGGTTCCCTCTGTGAGGTAAATGCATTTATTCAAGGGAACATTTTCTATTCTCTAAAACATTAACAACATAAGATATGGTTATAAAAACCTGCTGTTTGGAGACCTTTGTGGTGGCTGTTGTATTTACCTGCAGTCTGGGAGATTGCCAAAACAAGCATTCTGTGTGAAAGATGCCTTTATATATTTCAAACCCTAAACAATGAGTCTCATTTTACTATTTACAATTGTCCTTTGTCGTTAAATTTCATCCTGCATCCAACTATCAGCCAAACTGAATTCACAGAATCATAGACTCACATATTAACTTGACCTTTAAAGGTCATCTGGTTCAATTCCCAAATCTCTAGGTTCTCATGAGAAAATTACGTAACCTCTTTCAAAACAATTTCCTTTAAAAAAAATAAACCAAATCTATAATAAAACCAGTGTTAAATTCATTACGTTGTATCACTTAACAATGTCTGAACAGCTAGTGAAGCACAAAGTTCTATTCAGAAGATACTTCTGCCAGAGAGAATTGCTTCGTAAGCATCTGATCACTTTGAAGCAGAGGGTGGGAAAAATATTGTATATGTATTGTCACAGACCAACAAGATGGTTATGGACTTCACATGAATTATGCAGAAATTCTATTTTGTCTTGATTGTAGAGAATTATTAAGAAGAAAATCTACATAATCAAGTTATTCTGCCTAAATAATGGCTGGAATTACTGAAAATTTATGTTACTTGTTGACAGAAATCCTTTCTCCTCACTTCACTGAACACAGTGCCTTTTGCTAAAATAAGAGGTAACTGGGAAGAATTTGCACATAATGAGAAATAAAACCAAGGCCAGGCCTTGGAGATGATGGAAATAAAGTTTTCCTTGGCTTGCAGAGAAGACAGTCAAATGGGTTTGAATAGGAAATTGCTTAGAATGAATAGGCTAAAAAAACACATTTGAAATCTGCCATGTTGGTAGAATGCGAAGGCTTTTCATACTTACTCTGTGACAGGTAATGTCCAGTTTATGTTTCTGAATCATATTTCTGTGTTATAAATCTGAAACAGTAGTGTCTGGGTTATCTGAAATGTTCTGGAGGAGGGAAATGTCTTCTTTCTGAGGAGGAAAACTAAGTCTATGTGTGGAGAAAGTTTTAAAGAAGAAAAAGAGACTGACACAATCTCTTTTGTGACAGCAAAAGACACAAGAGAGTTGCACTCCACAGTAGGCAAGGAAGCTGTTCAAATGAGCAGATAGCCGACCTACGGACTTCATGGAGAGCAGAAGACTTCAGCCAGATGCTACAATAAGGCAGGTACAGAAACAAACCCAAACCTGACAGAAGTGGAAGAACTCAATGGACAGTCTATAGGACATTAGAACACTGAGGTATTTTTGTACTTCTTCACCAGCATGGAGAAAGACAGAGAGAATGAAAGGGAAGGAAAGGAAGGAAAGGAAGGAAGGAAAGGAAGGAAGGAAAGGAAGGAAAGGAAGGAAGGAAAGGAAGGAAGGAAAGGAA
>VWZI01018065.1:16904-27582 GCA_013396835.1 Psilopogon haemacephalus
TGTTTGTAGCATTGTAGTACTGTCAGTGATGTACTAGGTAATTATTTTGTCACATAGGAACCAAGTTGTTTCTGATTTCTCTTGGGGTCATTTTGAAATTGTCTTTTGCAGAAGTTAGCATTTCGATAACAACTTTTTTCAGTAAAGCTCAGCTGTATTTTCTTGCTTTTTTATATTTATACATACAGTATTGCCACTGTGACCCAAGCTGCCCAGCAGGCCTGAGGCAAGGCCATTTAAAATACACAAAAAATATGTCCACTGACTTAAGGGGGGATTTGCAATAATCCTTTTTACTGGTTTATTCATGCTTAGCATTTCCTTATTTTCATCACTAAGTATGTCTTTGATTATCAAAGTGAAGAAACACGGATTTTGTTTACATACTTATAACACTTTTGCATTTGTTTAGCAAAAGCATAAAGAATTTAAGCCCACTCCTCCTCAGAACTTCCACATTAAATGTATTACATTCCATGTAAAACTTATGAATGGAAGGTGTCTGAGGGAAGGGATCATTCAATGTCTTAGCACTAATGAATGCAATGCAGAGGCAATATATGCACAGAACAACCATAGGTGCCCTCTAAAATAGACAGTGTAGCCTACTTACATGAATTTTCTCATAAACAACTATCTGTGTTAATATAGTCATCATCTAAATGATGTTATCTGAAAATGACCATTATTGCAGTATGTTGGTAGCAGATGTTTGTATATAAGTACTGGGAGACTAAATCAGTTTTATATTCTAGATGAGAGGTAACATATCGACAGACCTAGCATCAGTCAACCACATATGTTGCTTTCTTCATCTTTCTTCTTCAAGGTCTCATGCAGTGGCTGGGCAACCTGACCAGCTGCTTTGGGAACTGAAGTACTCCACCCAAAACACTGCAGAAAGAGTTCAGACCAAGGTTTCCCAAATGCTGAGTGAATGTTCACCAAAAGCCGTATTTCCAGAGTACGGCAAAGCAGCTTCCTACCAGCTTCAGTTTCGACTATAGGTAGAAGAAATAATTTTCTTGTGCAAAACACTCACAGTGCTAGCAATAAAGTAACTTTTTTTATAGAAAGTAATGTGGGTTTTTACAGCAGACTGAGCAATTTTCCAGCCAAGAACCAATAGGCTTAATAATACTATATTCTAAATGGTATTTGTAGCATCTGTGATTATTTTAATAAAGGTTCCAAAGTAATTTAGAACATAAAGTTTAAAGATTCTTCCATCTGTGAGGAAGAAAAGATTGAAAAAAAAAGGAGCTATTATCTCCTGTATTTTAGTAGCTGCTGAAGTACTAAGATTCTAATTGTTAGTTTGCAGTCATTTATTTTACACGGGGCTTTCGAAAGTATCTCTTATCTTTCTACAGTTTCATTAAGTTAATTCCAAATGTTGGCACGAGATTAGTTCAGTCTTCAGCTGGAAGTGAGGCGTTTCAGAGGAGGGTCAAAAGTCACCAGATGTAGTGTCAGAAAGAGAATGATAAAGTCTGTTCTAAAATAGCATTTGGTCAGAAATCTTGTCATCAATTTTGAATGACATTTCTACCAGGAACACTGCAAATCACATCGATTCCCTTGCTGAGAGTCCTATTGACTTACTTCGTTGCAGCCTGCTCAGGCTGATGTGCACTGAAGCATATTTGAAAGGCCCTTCATCTCAGCTACAATATATTATTTAAAAATGTCAAGCCTGTTTTGCTGTTACTGGAAAATAAATGATTCTTTCTGAGCTGCTAACATGTACACTGAATCTTCTCTCACTAATTTTCTTAAATTATGTATTTCATTGCTGTCTGCTTCAGAAATATAATTTTCTTCTGTTTCTGTATTCACCTTCCCTTATTTGACTGTAGCTTTGAAATGCATTCATCCTTTGATCCACCTTCGGTAGGGATATATTTGGTTTATATTTGGCAGTGATGTTGGGCATTCTGTTAGATGCCTGCATCACTAATCTGACTATTTACAGCCTTGGGATTCTGCAGGTTTTTCTTATGTAATTTGAGATCTCCAGTGTAGCTTTCCAAGTAGCCGAACATGTGTAAGCTTCAACTTTTAGCAGTGAGTTTTCAATGTTTACTACCCCAGAATAATTTAAAAAATCTTCTTCTGTCCTTTATCTTGAACTTGGCTCCTACTAGCATTACTCTATGACTCTTCTTGCACTCAACAAGACACTGAGCAACTATTTTTTTTCTAGGCATCCTGCATTTTGTAGACATCTGTCACGTCTCCCCGCTGATCTACAAGTCATCTCTTTTTTCTGTCTGATGGGTCCCAGCTTGTTTATTCATTACTCAGATGTAAGCAGTTATGTACTTTTCATAGACTCATAGAGTTATCAGGGTTGGAAGGGACCTCAAGCATCATCAAGTTCCAAGGCCTCTGCCATGGGCAGGGACATCTCACACTAGATCAGGCTGCCCAAAGCCACATCCAGCCTGGCCTTAAAGACCTCCAGAGATGGGGCTTCCACCACCTTTCAGGCCAACCACAGAATCCCAGAATCATAGAATTAACCAGGACGGAAAAGACCTTCGAGATCATCAAGTCCAACCTATCACCTAACCCTTCTAATTAACTAAACCATGGCACTAAGTGCCTCATCCAGCCTCCTTTTAAACACCTCCAGGGATGGGGACTCCACCACTTCCCCAGGCAGCCCATTCCAGTGGGCAATTACTCTGTGAAGAACTTCTTCCTAAAATCCTGCCTAAACCTGCCTTGGTGCAGTTTGAGGCTGTGTCCTCTTGTTCTGTTACTGGGTGCCTGGGAGAAGAAGCCAACCCCACCTGACTACAACCTCCTTTCACATAGTTGTAGACAGCAATGAGGTCTCCTCTGAGCCTCTTCTTCTCCAGGCTGAACAACCCTAGCTTCCTCATCAACTCCTCAAAGTGCTGTGCTCCAGCACCTTCACCAGCCCTGGTGCCCTTTTATGGACACATTCAAGCACCTCAACATCTTTCTTAAATTGAGTGGCCCAGGACTGGACACAGGACTCAAGGTGTGGCCTAACCAGTGCTGAGTACAGGGTCAGAAGAACTTCCCTGATCCTGCTGGCCACAATATTCCTGATAGAGGCCAGGATGCCACTGGCCTTCTTGGCCACCTGGGAACACTGCAGGCTCATGTCCAGTTGCTGTTGACCATGACCCCCAGGTCCCTCTCTGCCTGGTTGCTCTCCAGCCACTCTGTCCNGAAGAACTTCCCTGATCCTGCTGGCCACAATATTCCTGATAGAGGCCAGGATGCCACTGGCCTTCTTGGCCACCTGGGAACACTGCAGGCTCATGTCCAGTTGCTGTTGACCATGACCCCCAGGTCCCTCTCTGCCTGGTTGCTCTCCAGCCACTCTGTCCCCAGCCTGTAACATGACATGGGGTTGTTGTGACCTTGCACTTGAACTTGTTCAAACTCATGGTGTTGGACTGTGTCCATCTATCCAATCTGTCCAGGTTCCTCTGCAGGCTCTCCTACCCTCCAACCAATTGACACCTGCTCTGAACTTGGTGTTGTCTGCAAACTTACTGATGCTGGACTCAATTCCCTCATCCAAATCATCACTGAAGATATTAAAGAGGATTGGGCCCAGCACTGTTCCCTGGGGCACACCACTCATGACTGGCTGACAACTGGAGGTGGCTCTGGGCCCAGCCATCCAGCCAGTTCCTAACCCAGCATAGAGTGCGCCTGTCCAAATCATGAGATGCCAGCTTGGCCAGGAGTTTTCTCAGGAGTTTGTCCAGACAGTGTCAAAGGCCTTGCTGATGTCCAGGTAGACTACATCCACTGCCTTCCCCATGTCTTCCAGGCAGGTCACTTGGTCATGAATGGAGATCAGGTTGGTCAAGAAGGACTTGCCCCTCTTAAATCCGTTCTGGCGGGGTCTGATCCCCTGGCCATCCTGTAGGTGAAGAACTTCTTCCTAATATCTGATCTAAGTCTACCCTCTTCTAGCTTGGATCCATTCCCCCTAGTCCTATCACTACCCAATGCCCTAAAAAGTCCCTCACCAGCTTTCCTGTAGGCCCCCTTCAGATCCTGGAAGGCCATAATAAGATCTCCTCTGAGCCTTCTCATCACCAGACTAAACAGCCCCAACTCTCTCAGCCTGTTCTCCTATCAGAGAAGCTCCAGCCTTCTGATCATCCTTGTGGCCCTTCTCTGGACACACTCCAGTGCTTACATATCTTTCCTGTAATAGGGGCTCTGGAACTGGACGCAGTACTCCAGGTGGGGTCTCATGAGAGCAGTGGAGAAGGGGGAGAATCACCTCCCTCGACCTGCTGGCCACACTTCTCTTGATGCAGGATAGGGTTGGCTTTCTGATCTGCAAGTGCTTGCTGGTGGCTCATATGGAGCTTCTCATCTGCCAGCACCCTCAAGTCCCTCTTCCCAGGGCTGCTCTTAAGCCAGTCACTGCCCAGCCTGTGTCAGTTCCTGGGATTGCCCTGACCCAGATGAAGGATCTTGCACTTGATGTTGTTGAACCTCAGGAGGTTGGCTTGGGCCAAGCTCTTCAGCCCATCAAAGCCCCTCTGGATAGACCCCTTCCCTCCAGCATATCAGAGACACTACACAGCTTAGTGTCATCAGCAGACTTGCTGAAGGTGCACTCAGTGACACTGTCCATTTCACCAAAAGAGATATTGAACAAGACTGGTCCCAGTACTGATCCTTGAGGGACTCTACTTGTCACTGGCCTCTGCTTGGACATGGACCCACTGACAGCCACTCTTTGGGTGTGGCCATCAAGAGAACATGTAGGAGTCAGGTAGCTACTGGTTTGGGTTTTCTGTTCATGCACTTTTAATCCCTGTATTTCACTGTGCTTCTTTGGCAAATAGGCTAAGGTAATCATGGATTGTATTACTAGATTAATTAGATTATTAGCTAATGTAATGATGTATTGTGATATCTTATGTTATATTAAACTCTTATCTCTTATCTCATCCCTGAGTTTTGTGTGTTGTTTTTCCCCTCACTTTTATGTTGGGGAAACAGGTAGGTTAGCCCTTGTGTCAAAATGCATAATATACAGTAAGTTTCACTGAAATAGTCTTACTTTCTCTGAATGTTTCCTTTGTTTCCTGATAACCAGTTGTCTTTACAGGCTCTCTGGCAGGCTTCCCACTCCTGATATATTTGAAAAAGGATTTAGTATCAGTTTTATTTTGCTAGTTGTTACTACATTTTTTTAAAAATTTATTTAGTCTGCTAGAATTTATGATATTTTTCTGTCTCCAGCTTTTGGAGCATGTCTTCTTGCTTCAAATTAACAACAATTTCCTTGCTGGGAAGCTGTGCTATCTTGCTTTTGTCAAATATGTTGTTAATAAGCAGTATGCCTCAGAATTAGACCAGCTATGATTTGCTAATATAAGGTGTGTTACCTTATCCTCCATGCTTTCTTAAAGACTTTGAGTTATTGCCTCTTTTCCACAAGCTTCTTTCTTTTTCCCTTTTCTTTTTTTGTTTTGTTTGGTTGTTTTTATTTTGCTTGTTTTGTTTGTTTGGGGTTTGTTTGTTTTTTAAGGTCATAATTAGGGTGGCTTTTAATCTATAAATCAGTCGGCATTGTCACCCTGATCTTCATATTAATACTAAAGATATTTATTCATCTCCATGCCCAAGTCCTTTACTCTCCAAAAACTCTGTTCATCATTGAAGTGGTCACTTTCTTTGGACTCAACCTGGAGAGCCTAAGGACACAGAAACGTGTTCAAAACCCACATGATCTATTTTGAAGATTCTTGTACATTCTTTAATCTCAGTGTTAGAATAGCACAATGGTTGCCTTCATTCCATTGGTTATATAACATGTCTGCTGTGTTCTGTTCAGGACCAAATAACTTCTTCTTCTATGTTGATTTTAAGGTGTGTAGTACATGCATAAAAATACCTGTACCATTGCTTTGGATTCCTTGCTCAATATAATCATGACAGATTTATTTTCCATTTCTTGCTATTTCCTAGTGCCTGATATGTCCCATATCTGAGAACAGAAACCCTACTGTTTTTACCTGTAATGGAAGCACCATCCCAAGCTGAGAAGTACTTTTGAAAGTTGGCAGTCCTGTACTGCTGCATTTATAATTGAACTATTGCTTGGAAAACACACAGGAGAAAAGAGAAAGGCTTTCTTTACACTATTTCAGGCAGGAGTTTTCCCATCTGTTTTGAAATGCAGAGAAGAGGCAGTGGAAGGATGAGGTTTTGCTGGGATCTGTGAGGTTAAAATGTCACTTCAAAACAGCAGAATTCCAAAGTATCTTACATTAAGAATTAATTAGGGCACTAAAGATTTGGCTTCTCAGACTCAGGCAGAAGGGGTTGGAGAAGAGACTAACCACATAACAGGCAGGTGCAGATCCTATGTGGAGTTAGGGACAGGTTAGGATTTCACCCAAACCCTTCCTGGAGCTGATGTCACTCACTCCTTTGTATTGTCAGGTTCTCTTTACCACAGAGACTTTGAATTTTTTTTCTGGTCTCCAGATCAAGTAGTACTGCCTAATAAAAAGGGAACACAGTATGCAAGTTATACATTACAAAATGGCATTTCTAAGATTCTTTTGCCCTACTTGTTTGAAATAACTAGCTTGCAGAAATGTGAAGACACACCTCTCCCTTATGGTGCCTGTGGAGAGTTCATCTTCCACCTATCCACCATCAAAAGTTCCATGTGCTATGCATTTTGAATTTCCAAATATACTGTCTTGAGTGTTCACTTCTTGTAGTTCTATGCTTTAAAATTCAAAACATGCAAGAACTTTTCAGATGTATCAGGTTTCTCATTATCTGGTAAATAAAGACATATGGTAGCAGAAAAGATTTCTACCTGTCACTGGTTTTAGCTGTCAAGTATACAACCAAGGCATCTCACTTGGTACATTAGCAAGTGTAAGAGTTTTATGATTTCTGAAGCTGTAAAGAAGTTATTTTTACAAAAGCAGTCCTTGAAATAATACTCCTTTGGTCTAAATAAACATATTCAATAAATGAAATTTTTCAAATGTCTTAATTTCTTACAAAGAAATAATAGCTGTCACTTTTTATTTTATTTTCCTACATATCTGCTTCCTTGAAGCACTCTGTGGAGACATGAACAATAATTGGTTAAACCTGACTCTACATTACTGTTCTTGTCTTCTCCAACTAATTAAAATGTTACCAACTCGCCAAAAGATGTGAAATTTCACTCTTTACATTGTGATTTAAACTCAGCATGACTTAAATTGCAGAAGACTTTCCGAGTCACACTCAGATATGGATTTTTTCAGTGGGCTCAGAAGGGCAAAGTAACTGATCTCCTTTTCCTCACTACTCTTCCCCTTGCTGACTTACCCTCCTGTTACCTTGTACAGGGTGTATGATTGGAGCAAATGCAACTCACTGTCAGACAGTTGCTGATACAGGCTATTTTGGCAGCCTCATTCATTAAAATATGGCTAATAAACTTCTGTATGATAATCACAAAGCTGCTGAGGGTAAAATGCTGTTCAGACAAATAATTTGAGATTCTAAGAATATAGAAGGGACCCAACTGTAATCATCAAATTTTATTTCCTTTATGGCATAAAACAGTAATTCCTGTATCAACCCCATAATTTCTTGTTGAAATGGAAAGTTTCTTTCCCCCCCCAGGATTTAACAGACTGCATATTGGATAAAGAAGTAGGTGGCTAGACAAATAAATAGATTTAAAAAGTGGAATGATGCTAAGGAAAGGGGAAGTGGCATTGTAAACAGCCAATAACATTTAAGTGATGCTGATGGTATTGACTTTGTGAGGGAAAAACATCCAGGCTTGCTGTTAAATGAAGAGCAATTTCTCAAAGTTTCCTAATCTTGTCTTACAAATTCCACTGGAATAATTTATTCAATGGCAATTATTTATTGTATGTAAGGGGGGGGGAACAANGCCTGCTTTCAATACTTCCATTATGATGAGGCTTCTTGATGGAAAACCATCAGCAGCAGCCATCAGTTACTGACGGGGCCAAAGGCAGACACAAAACCCAATATCTTTATTTTTTTTCCCACATGTGGCTAAAACAAATTATTTTTTAATCCCCTCAGGGTTTATAACTCTCAGGGTTTATACCTCTCAGGGTATATCAAACACGTATGATCAGCTTATTCAGACACGTCAGTATTAGGCATTGTGTGACAAGTAAATCATGAAGGTGCATACTACAGCACTGATCTTGCACTATGTAGCACTCGTTATCTGCAGTTGCTTTTATGCCATAAGATCTCTAAATGAGTTTAAACTTCTCAACCAAAATTTGCCTCAAGAGACTTACAAAGCTCACAAAATATTTTTAAAACTAAGGGGGAAAGATGAGATGATTATATCCCTACAGTAACAGCAGCCTGATCAGGAAATTTTTCAGTCATCGCTTTTATTAGTACTTGTGAGTGAAGGAACAGAGTGATGTCCCGAACAACCTACCTGAAAAGGAAATGAGTCTGAGGCTCCTTTATGATGATCTAGACCCAGTGAGGGAGGTGAGTGAGCAGGATATAGAGACATGATCTGGTATGAACTGCTGGAAGGGTAGCTTTTGAACTGGTAATTCTGTTTTGTCTCTGCATACCTTAATGGCCGTCTGAACACAGAAAATGGACAGGCATATCCTTGCACATTAGAAAGAAATTTGTTCAAATCCTTTTCTTGAAGAGCATCTTCAGTACATGAGGGTATGAAAATAAAATAGACATAAATAGGTGTTTTGGATGGGGATAGTACTTGCAGTAGAAAACTCTCCTCTTCTCAGTTTGTTTTGACAAATCTACAGACCAAAGGTGAAAAAAGCCTACTGTTTGAAATCATGATCTTGGACAACAGAGCTCCGTACTGAAGTGACCTTTCCTATCTGCTTTTCAGATGTATGGTCTGCCTGCAGTGGTAGATCACTTCAGAGCTATGGTTGTCTGTTGTAAAATATAAGCAGCATTTACTGAAACACAGTAAGATGATAACTTAGCTTAGAATTAACCAAATAGAATTGTTTATAGAAATAATTTAATTCACACACTGTACAGTTTTGGGTTTTTTTTCACTCAATTTTAAACTTGTACTTTAGTCATAAGCAAACAAGTGATAATTATTTTCTTCGCCTTTAACAAACATCTCAAATTAGTTTAAATTAGTGTTCACAGGGAAAGATTCATAGGCAGATGGGAAACATGGAATGGAAAATAAGCAGAGTAGTGGGCTTAAGTATCAGCAGACACAGGTTCTACAGGATATTGTTAACTCTAAGCGTAAAAAAAAAATCTCTCAAATTGCAGATCCAATGGTTTTGGTCAACAGCCAGATGAATATGAGCCAGCAATGTGATCAGGTGGGCACAGTGGCCAACAGTATCCCAGCCTGTGTCAGCAATAGTGTGTCCTACAGGCACAAAGAATTGTGTTCCTGTACTCAGCACTGATGAGGCTGCATCTTCAATGCTGGGTTCAATATTAGGCAACTCACTAGAAGAAGGACATTGACGTGTAGCAGTGTGTCGAGAGAAGGGAAACAAAGCTGGTGAAAGGTCTGGAGCACAAGTCCAAGTGAAGGGTCTCAGCAATGGCTGAAAGAATTGGTGTTGCTTAGTCTGCAGAAAAGGAGACTGAGGGGAGATTTCACTCTCTACAAGTACCTGAAAGGGAGTTGTCACCAAGAGTCTGTTCTCTGAAACAGTAAGTGATGAAACAAGAGAAAATGGCCTAAGTTGCACCAGGGGAGATTTGAATCGGACATTAGGAAAAATTTCTTCATCAAAAGGGTTATAAAGCATTGTGATAGGCCACTCATGTAGAAGTTTGAGCCACGAGCCCTGCAGGTGTTTAAAAGAGAGTAGACATACTTAAGAACATGGTTTAGTGGTGGACTTGGTAGTGCTAAGTAAATGGTTGGACTTCACACAGAAACCACGCAGAAACATTCCAGTTGGAAAAGACCCCCAGGATCATCAAGTCCAACGGATATCCCTACTCTAGAAGGGTGTACCCTAAACCATATCCCCAAACACCACATCCAAATGACTTAAACACATCCAGGGTTGGCTACTCAACCACCACTCTGGACAGCCACTTTCAATGCCTAAGCACCCTTGCCATGAAAAAAGTGTTTCCTAATGTCCAGTCTAAACCTACTCAGTCACAGCTTGAGGCCATTCCGTTTTGTTTTCTTACTAATGACCTGTGAGAAGCAACCAGCAGCAGCCTCTCCACAACATTCTTTCAGGTAGCCATAGACAGCAATCACCTCAGCCTCCTCTTTTTCAAACTAACCATCCCCAACTCCTTCAGTCTCTCATCCCAAGATTTATTTTCCAGACCCTTCCCCAGCTTCATTGCCCTCCTCTGCAGTCAGTCCAGCACCTCAACATCCCTCTTGTATTGAAGTGCCCAAAACTGAACACAATACTCCAGCTGTGGCCTCACCAGAGCAGGGTACACAAGGACTTGATGAACCAAGGGTCTTTTTCCAACATAAATTAATCTATGATTCTATATCCACTCTAAATTAACTGTATTTGAGGAAGCATGGAAGGAAAGGCAACAAGATTATGCTGATTAAAATTCTGAAGACACTTTAGATATTCTTATACTTACTATATGTTTCGAATACCTAACACTGAATCTGTTGAGGGAGAAAAAAAGATAGAAA
>VWZI01018065.1:28276-42122 GCA_013396835.1 Psilopogon haemacephalus
TATCCAGCCTATACCTCCCCTGGCATAACTTGAGACTGTGTCCCCTCATTCTGTTGCTGGTTGCCTGGGAGAAGAGACCAATCCCCACCTGGCTACAACCTCACAGAGCCTAATGTTTTAATTAGATAGTGCATGAGAGTGTAGCACTTGTGAGCAAACTGTACCAGATGGTTAGGGGTGAACAGCTTGGTTTGCTATAAAAATAAAGTGATTAAACTCACTGTACAGACTTTCAGACAAACTGTATGAATGAGAAGGCATGATAGTTGTCACACAAAAAGCCCAACAACCCTATATTTGGTAGTTTGTTTATTTACAAGGCTCATATATTAGGAAAAGAAAGGGCATTTGGAAATACACAATGAAATTTAAATACTAACCAATTAAATGTATTTCACCCAGACAAAGATAATAGTAAGCAGATATTGTGCAATGTTTTCTGGTTTTGTATTGTGTTAATAGATTAAACTGATGGGGTTTCCTTAATTATTTTTAATTATACCAGTAGGAGCCAATATTTTCTGTAGCATTTATTGATACATAATTTTTAGAAAATGTTTTTAAGCAGGTATAATTTCTTTGCATTTATTTACTTCAAACGCTTTATGATGCCAGTATGGAAAGTAAGCAGAGTAAAGCACTGGTCCCTTGGTAGCAGGACAGTGTATGACAGTGATACTTTGAGAGTGTCAATAAGTACACTAGCCATTGTAGTCAGGTCAGGCTCTTTGTTTCCATCATGGATATTATTCCTATGCTGACTCTGGGTCTACTTGTAAAGGGTTAAGCCCACCCGGGACCCCCTGCCTCCTCCCAAGGCATGGTCTGACCCTTTTCCCAGGTGTCATGGTTAGCCACTCCCACTTCCTGCTAGGATGAAAAAGGAGGGGAGCCCATTTCCTCTCTCTCTTCTCCTCGTTCTGGCTGCTGGACCCACTGCTTGCCGTTCCCTGCTGCCAAACCACGTGCTCCCAGCCACTGCGTGGAGACCACCATTGTCTTTCATCTGGAACTGGAACTAATTCTTTGCAACATAGAATTCCTGCATCCTACTCTCCTTCAGCACCACCAACCAATGAATCTCACCTTTGGGACTCAATCGCCTGCCGCGGTTGTATTTCTCCCCCTCTCCCCTTTTCTCTGTGTTTTCTCCCTCATTCCCATATCCTGCATTTTTGCTTTCCCTTTCTCCCACCTCCTGTAAAAAAAAACTTTCCCCTTCTATTTATTGTTAAAAGTTTTATACCCTTTTCACTTCCAAATTGCATTGAGTTTTTATTGGGATTTTGGGCTCGGGGTAGCTAGCCTTAACCCAAAACACTACTTTATCCCAAATATAGACTGTGTGTATGCAATTAATCTATTTGTATTTCCTAATATTTGTCTCTCTGTGAATAGTGATACTGATGAATAGAGTGTCTCAAAAGTCAACGTGGCTTACCAACAATAGCAGAAAATCAACAACAATTTTTTTTTTATAGTGCTTGTATATACTTTCTTTTTGCCTGCTATTCCAGCATATTCACATGAAGAACTTTTCCCATCCTCTGAATTCTCAGATAAATTGCCATGGTCTGAAATGGAACAGCTCTGCAGATAACTATTTTTTCCCCCCTAGAATACTGTCTCTGTGTCCTAAAACTGATCTGGAGCACCTCTGCTATAGAGATAGATTGAGAGAGTTGGGGTTATTCAGTCTGGAGAAAAGAAGGCTCTGAGGAGACCTTACTGTGACCTTCCAGTATCTGAAGGGAGCCTACAAGAAAGCTGGGGACGGACTTTATAGGATTTTGGGTAGTGATAGGACTAGGGGGAATGGATCCAAGCTAAAAGTGGTTAGATTCTAATTGGATGTTCAGAAGAAGCTCTTTACTATGAGGGTGGTGAGACACTGGAAAAGGTTGCCCAGGGAAGTGGTGGAAGCCACATCCCTGAAAGTTTTCAACAGCCAGATTGAATGTGGCTCTGAGCAACCTGTTCTAGGGTGAGGTGTCCCTGCCCATGGCAGGAGGGTTGTAACTGGGTGATCTTTGAGATCTGTTCCAATCTTGACAATTCTGTGATCTTGTGAGTGTCTATGTTGTCTTGTAATCTTACAATAGAAAAATGTCAGAATAGTAAAAAACTGCACAATTCCTATCACAGTCTCACGTCAGATGATGTTGGCAAATCTAGGATAGAATCCTTGTAAGGCAAGTCTTACTACTTATAGGATCACCTCGCTGGAAAAGACCTAAGATCAGCAAGTCTTACCATAACCTAGCATCTCCCTGTACTAAACATACACCAGGAATTGCCAATAATATTTTTTCTTAAGACTACATTAAAAAAAAAATAAAATTAAAAAGTCCAACCAACAGCCTTTGGCTACAGTAAGACTGTACCAGGATATTTATTAAATAACAGTAAAGAAAGATACTCAAAGATAAAACACCCTTCAGGTATCTTTGTGAATGACAGTTTCCTTCTTATCCAGTTCTGAACCAACCATATAAAATATTTGATGCCTCAACTTGTCTTGTGAAGATATTTTTCAGAATCATTTGGCATATAGATGAAAATTAGTAAATATCATAGTGGTATTCTGGCAATCTTCATGCATGTAGCCTCTACAAAGTTTAAGCTAAAATTGTTTTGTTTAAGCTTTCCTGAAATATTCGCTTTGGGGTGTTTTATTATGTATTCATATGCAACTAGTCAACTACTTAAATGAAATTTCCAATTAATTTCAAGCAATTTAGTGCTCTGGGTACTTTCTTACCAGTCTGTGAATTAAATACTGAATAATTGTATCTACTCACAGTTCGTTTTGGTTATTTAGACTTTAAATATTAGTATCACAGTTCTGAAACTGGAGAAATGAAGAAAAACTTCAGCACCTCAAGAGCTGTCTTCCCCAGAGAGAAACAGAACATTGATCTCATGAATCTCCATTCAGTTGGTTATTATCTGGATCCTCTCTTATTAATATTGATTTAATATGCTATGTGTGCAAAATATAGTCTCCCTAACTACTTGTCACATCAGAACTTTCTATCATTTCCCTAATTTCAGATGCCATTCTTTATGAATTCCTCAAAATGCTTAGTCAGTGGTAAAAACTGGGAACTTGCACTTTGTTGGTTTATTTCAGTATCAATTGCTGTGTCTCAGTTGAACAGACATTATTTCATATTTAAAAGCTTTCTTCATGCAACCATGTAGAGTAATTTAAAAGACAGTCTTCATACATCTCTCCCAAAGCTAAGCACATCCTTACCAAGCAATAGAAAAGCTTCAGCCTTCCACTGGTTTTCGGAGGAAAAGTAAGACTGCTCTGCTAAATCCATCTGCTCCTTAGAATTATTACTCTTTTACTGGCACCGATTCAGTCCTACAGCCCTGCATATTTTCAGTTTCTAATCTAAATGTCTCATTTCCAACACTCGTATTTCTAAGGTCTCCTTTTCAAAGAAACAGGTAACTGGGTTTAGATTGCTAGCTAGTCAGTAGTTATTAACCTTTTTTGAATCATTTTGGGGAAAGGCTTGGTAACTTAAGCAGCGAGTCCATGGTCTACACATTAAATTTTTTAATTCAGATTTTATATTGTGAAGTGTACTTTTTTAAAAGGTGAGCAGCTGTCCTTCCTGTAGGAAGGGAGATTCAGACTGGATGGGTGCTGAGACATGACAACAGGTTACCCAGGGAATTAAGCTTAAAACTTTTTTCTTCTGCATTATTCTTTTTAACATATTTTGTGCTAAGGAGTCTGCATACAGAATGGTTCAGGAATTTGGCTACAGAATAGAGGCAAGGACTCAAGCTTTCATCCACTTTCGGACCAAAATATATTCCCAGATCATCCAGCAGTAAAGGTATGATTATTTGTTTGATACTAGGATAAAAAAAGTATCACAGTACCAAGCTCTCCTTGTAATGTTTCTCACATAGATTGATACAACTGAAGTCTGTGCTCAGTGAATTTCATGTACTATGTATTTCTAAGTTTTGCCAGAAATAATTTGAAGGAACGTTGGAAAAATGGTGGTTGAGTATGAACAATTTCCGAGTTACAAAAATAAGAAAGCATTAAGCTCTTTCCTTATTAATATTTTTTTCAATGCTTTACATAGCTTTGTGTTTGTTTTTTTGCCCATAGTAGGTTGTTCTACTGAAGCCTGCCATCTGTTTTATACTGGAACAAAAGTGATTATATCCTTAAAGAAATAATGAGAAATGATGAATGACTAATGAGCTTAAGACTTCCTTCATTTTGGAAGCCCTTAAAATGGCTTTATTTAATTCAGCAGATTTAACTTAANTGCTAACATTTTCCTTCCTTTTTACCCTCCTTCATTCAGCATCACAAGTTTTCAGTACTAAAACTTACACGTTTAATTTCATCATGATTTGGTAAAAGCAAAACAAAGTCATTATAGAAAATTGTAAACATTGGCAATAATTTTATATGGAATGGGCAACACTGACAATGTGTCCAAAACACATATAGATTCATAGAATCATAGACCCATTGAGGTTGGAAGAGATCTTTGAGATCATCAAGTCCAACTACTTGCTCACAGCTCACAATCCCATCACTACTGGTAAGCTGCTACCACTAAACCATGCTCCTAAACACCAGATCCATACTTCTTTTAAATGCCTCCAGGGATGGTGATTTCACCATCCACCTACGCAGCCTGCTCCAATGCCTTTCTGTAAAGAAAATTTTCCTAATATCCAACCTGAACTGCCCTTGACACAACTTGAGGCCATTTCCTCTTGTCTTGTCAAACCTGTTGCAAATGAGAAGAGACCAGCTCCCACCTTGCTCCAACCTCCTTGGAGGCAGTCATAGAGGCCAATGATGTCTCCCCTCAGCTTTCTCTTCTGAAAGCTAAACAGCCTCATTTCCCTCAACTGTTCATCATAAAACACACATTCAACTAAAACTCAGTCTACTTAACTCTATTACAGGGTATACTTTTAAGATATGTAGAATAATTACCTAGGTAAATGCTAACAATAAGAATACCATCTTCTCACAGTTAGCCTCCTCCCAAAAGACACAGACGCTTTGCAGTATTTGCACTTACATCTCGAAATGCTGAATGTGTGACAAGTAACAGATGTACATGTCAATTAAAGAGTAAATGTTTCAGTTTCATTGAGAACAAACAAAAAAACACAGAAAAACCCTAAGCAAACCAACCAAAAAATCACCAAACCAAACAAACAAAAAACCCCACAAAACCAACCAAACAACAACAACCAAAAAAACCCACAAAAAAAGTACCCTGCCACAAGGAAACCACAGAAGAGAAGGAATAAATGAATGCAGTGACCATCAGTGTCATTGCAACGTAAGGGCAAAAATTATGCCAGAGGTATTTTCCAGTCCCAAGTACCATCTTTCTGGTTTTAGCTGTCTTTACATCTGTAACTCTTTTCATGCTTTTACTGCTCTTACTCAGGTTTAAGAAAAAATAAAAACCAGCAAGCAAAGACAGCACATGGAAATTTGTCCTGAAAGTCTTTTAGAAGGCTAAAGGCAACATCAAGGTGAAGAGTAAATGGGAGATGCCATGCAGTTTTAATTACAGTGACATCTCTTTCAATATATAAAAATATTCAATTTGAAAACATGTTAAAACGTTATCGAGGTGTCAGAAAAAGAATATTCGAAAGTAAGAAAATTGCAAGGTTAAGTTTTAACACTATAACCTCCATTTTGTGTCTTCTTGAGTACTTTTCCACTGAGACCTTGAAAATTCACAAGGTTTTTCAAAAGCAATTACTTGTTTTATCTAGGAGCAGCCATGTTCTTCAAATGCAAATCAAGTTATTTGATTATGATTTTAAACAAAATCATCTCTTTCAGTTGATGTTCTTAAATATATTTTTTTGCTCTGTAACATTACACAGAAGAATTATTCCTGAGCCACATGACTTCTGAACACAGAGATTTTGTAACATCTATTATATAATGCATCATCCCCTTACGCTAAGTGCAGCATCTTTTGTTGTTCACGAAAGTGCTTCAAAACTTTACCTTTGTATAAGCTTGAGTATGTTATGGGATTTTTAAGTTGTTCGTTTGTTGTTTTTTGGTTTTTGTTTTTTTTTAAATTACCTGAAAAGAGAATGCACATAGTACATTTTCTAGCCACTCAAGGTATGAGAGATTGTTTAGAGGAATAACTAAAACACTTTCAGAGAAAGTACTCAGACTAAGAGATACAGCTTTTTAAGGCTGATTTCCCTGTGACTTGTTACAAAATCTGCACCAGTATTTGTTTTATTTTTCCATCAGCCTGGGTTGCTGTTGATTTGGGATTTTGAAGGAGAAATAATTTTCTGGTCTTTGATTTTGCTGGCTTTCAGAAGCAGTTGTTCTATAGAAGAGATTCGATAGCATTCAGTCATATTTTCCATGTATTCTATTCATTTTCCATGCATTTTGTGCAGCAAATAAAACTACCGTGAAAAGTTAAAGAATGCAAGCAATCTGTGTTATATTGATCAGTATTTCTCTGAAGATTTACATCCCTGTGGTTGCAAGACTAAATTTAGAACCCAAGACAATGCCGTCTTTTAAAGTGATGCAGTCAGTCTCACAGGGTGCCATGTTGCTACAGTGCAGTAAGACCTTTACATAAAGGTCCTTCTCCTCATTTGTTGCTAAGGAAGCCCTTTAGCAGCAGCAAATATTCAGGATAAAGTTGCTAAGCATTTCTCTTTTACTCAGCATCTCCCACAAACGTCAACATGCGAATAATTTAACCCTGGCATAACTTCTGTAGTCTACCTACAGAAGGTAATGTGTTTCTGATTCTCAGAGTACACAAAAAAATATCAATAGCTAATATTAATATCAGAGTTTCAGTATTTCTCCCATTAGACCAACATTGCACAGCCTAGCTGCTGTTTTGTGATACCTTTTTATCTGGCTCACCTCCTGGTTTTCTCAGGTGTCTGTGATATCCTGTTAATAGCTCTTGCCATTGCATAAAGGTCAAATACAATTGTGGTGCTGAAATGTCCATCTGTGTAGATTTTTAACTCCTGAAAAACAAGTTCTACCTTCCATTAATTTTAAAACACAGAATCTATGATTCAGATATGCCATAGAAGGCACAATCCTTTCCCTCCAGCTCACTACATTTTTGCAGTGAATTTATGGACTAAGACCTCTTAAAGCTTCAACGTGTTTAACAGTACAGTAACTGCATGTCAGCAAATGAAGGAAATTGGGGTGGTTTGTCTAAACGAGCTACAAAATGTCATGAAAACTAAGTCCTGAATACAATCTGTATTATTTGAAGACTTTTTAGTCTATAGGATTTTGTGTGGTTTTAATAATAACCTTTTTACCAAAGCTTATTCTGTTTCTACCATTTTTTGTGGACTGACTTCACAAGCTTGAAAATGTATTGCTTAAAGAATAACCTACTCTTAATTATTAGTTCCAGTGTTCCATGGCCATTATGGTAAAGAACTTGTTCTTAACATCCAATATAAATCTGCTCTTTGCTTATTTCAAACCATTGCCCTTTCTCCTATCACTGCAGGCCTTTGCAAACAGTCCCTCTGCAGCCTTGTAGTACCATTTCAGGTGTGGGAAGCTCACAGCTAGGTCTCCCTAGAATCTTTTCTCCAAGGTGAATGACCCCAGCAACCTCAGCCAGATCGAGATGAGAATTAATACTGAAAATAAATAGGATTTTTAAATCTGGATTCTTAAGCATTACAAACCTGAAATTTATTTATCACAGGACCACAGGGGTTGAAAGGGACCTCAACAGATCATCTAGTCCAACCCCCCTGCCAGAGCAGGATGACACGTGATGTACTTAAGTGAGAAACATTCTGAAAATGAATACATGGGGTTAAAAACAAGGAGAAATGTGCGTTGCAATTGCTCAGGGAAGAAAAAAAAAACACCAACAAACAAACACACAGGTAAAATGACACACATTTCAGTTTGGCAAGTAACATTTTTCAATGCTTCAGGAAATGCCTATATACCACTGGAAGTCTTTCCTTGTGTGCTCATGCACCATTTGGAAGATATAACCTCTATGTCCTTAGGCATTTCTGAGCTCTATGACAGATGGCCTGCTGCTACTGCTAGCTTTAGGGCAGAAACTAAGTGATTATCAACCTTTGGTAAATCCTCTCCCACAGGTGGTGGGAGCTTGCAGCTTTCAAGTTTTCACTGCTAAGTGGGTGTGCACCACAGTTATGGAAACTAAGTGTAATGTTACGAGGAACTAACTGGAAAGAAGAACATGAAGAAATTAGGTCAGCTCAAGCTGATTAACAAAATATTGTCTTTAGACCATAAAAAGGTAAATGATAAAGGTGAAGTAAAAGATTTTTCAGGTTCTTCCATGTCACTTTGAAGAACAAGGTGAAAGTGAAACCTTGCAAGTATGCTGGCTTTCTTACTTGTAATAAATTAACTAAAACTTCAAAATCAAAGTGCACAAATGTTCTGCTGCAACTACAGCAACATTTAACATTTAATATATTGTTTCACTCTGTGAGCTTTTGAACTTTTTGTAATAACAAGCCAAGCTATTAAAATGAGAATAATTCAAGGAACAATACTGGCAAAAAGTTCTATTGTATACTGTCAACAAATTAATCAAAGCTTTTATGTTAATTGTTGTCTAAATATTGCTCCAAGTGCAGAGGTAATCAAACAGCAGTGTGTAGTAAATTAAGACCAATATTGTACTGTGAAAGAATATAGAGCACAATATATTTAATAAAGTGGTATACTTCAATATGGGTACTATTGTAACTGAAAAATATTAGTGGAACAAAAGAACAGAGAGTGAAGAAGCTATTATGAAAGAGTAAACCCACATAAAAATGGCTAATGTGCAGAAGTCTCTTCCAAACCTTGTCTCTGAGGGAGAGGCAAAAGTTGTCTGGACAGATGTTTCTTGGCAAGATGTAATGAAAGAGCTTGAGAGTGAAGTGGCAATTCTCTAAATGCCTGGAGCACTTCAGTCCTGTGTGTATTTCGGCCAAAGCAGAGCTAGAACATGACATACCAATTTTTGAGACCAGTTCCAAGGATTACAATACGTGTAACTTTACACAGACAAAGAATCTGACCCATCTCTCACTGTACAGTGTTTCAGAAGGCTCAGTACCTCCAGTGCATGAGCAGGAACATCAACTGCTAAATAGTCTCACCTGTAGTCTTTGTGACATCGAATTGACTTCAGCAGTGACATCAGCAACAACTAACACCATGATTCATATGCCAGAGGGTTAAAACAGCAAGTTTCACCATACCTTATTTGCATTTGCAGTACTGACAAATTCTCTTTTTGTAATCCTGACTAGACTTTGCTTCAGCCTTAAGTCTATAAATTGAGGAAGCCCCTTTTCTCTCTCTCTTTTTTTTTTTTTTTTTAAGAATTAACCAGGTTGGAAAAGACCTCTAAGATCATCGAGTACAACCTATAACTTAAGCCTTCTAATTAACTAAACCATGGCACTAAGTGCCTCATCCAGAGACGGTGACCCCAATACCACCATTCCAATGGGCAATCAATCTTTCCCTCTAGAACTTCTTCCTAACATCCAGCCTGAACCTGTACTGGCACAGTTTGAGACTGTGTCCTATTGTTCTGTCACTGGGTACCTGGGAGAAGAGACAAACCCTCACCTGCCTATGACCTCCTTTCAGGTAGTTGTAGTTTCTTTCCATCAAAGTTGTAAACAAAAGGAAATCAAAGACAAACTGTTTATTGGATCATTGCTAACATCAGTGAACCTTTTGACATTTCTCTCTGAGATAATAACTGGTTTTTTTTTTTTCTCTGCAATATCTTTCTTCTGTTTGACCACAGCTAGCTTATGGGTTTCAACCTCAAACACCTGGCATTGCAAATAAAGATTGGTCTGTCTTTCAAGGCTCTATTTAATTCTAGTAGGCAAATATGCTCCAAGGCACTGTTGACCAAAATATGAATTCGAAATATTTCCAATTCATGTCTTCATTAATGCAAATGCCACAAAACAAACAAACAAAACCGAAATAAAAATAGAGGGAAGAAGTAATATTAATTTGCACATCACTACTGATTCTTTCTGTCCCACAATCTATAGGTAATGTCCAGATAAGTGTGGGATCTCCAACTCTAGTTTCAGCTCTAGTTATCTGTCCTGGAGTCCTTAAGCACTATAAATGGTTCTGTACTGTGGAAAAATCTAACAGGAGTTTGCTCCACATTTTGTAGCTAGGTCACAATTATAAAAGTTTGTTTTATTAGTCAGCTCTTGAATTTTGAAGTAGTTTCTTTGAAAAGCTGACAACATAAATCACTGTAAAAACAGGAATCACTGTACTTTAAATGGCAAGACTGTTGGAGTTTTAAAGAGCAAAACCACTATAAGGGCTACATTTTGATCAACAAGTAACATTATGACTGTTATAGCAGAGGCTTGGAAAATTGCAATAACTATCTTGCCAGCTCAATTGTTACATTTCATTAAAAATTAATATAAGGGATCTTTAGCATCACTAGGCCACTGTGTTTCTGCAATTTTGTGTAGTTCAATACATCAGTTTATCTTCAGAAAAGTATTATTTTCCAATTTAAGTCTTCTCTTTCCTTGTTTGGTGATGTACTCGAAGAACATCATTTAAGTTTTAACATATCCCAGACAAAATAAAATTATTGAAATGGAACTGATATTGGAAATACCACTTTGGAGTGCAGAACGTATCATGGAGGTCATTATCACCTCTCTAATCAGGCCTTACACAGTTTACTTCACTGCAACGGCTGAAAATAACAGAAGTCTACAGGTAATGTGGAAAGAGCCTGGGGTTACAAATGAAAGAATAACTGGGCTACTGTATATCTTCCTCTGCCTTCCTCATGTTTAACTTTGCAGTTGAACCAAGTGGCAGTGAGGGAAATTTTGCAAACACAGAAAACTTGTGTATGAAGTTCTAAATATGTGGATGTTGGTTTCTTCTTCCAGGTAACAACCCACAGGATGAGAAGAAATGGCTTCAGATGTAGAAAGAGAGGTTTAGATGGGATATTAGGAAAAAATCTTTACTGAAAGAGTAAAGTAGTCATTGTGACAGGCTGCTCAGGGAGGTGGTGGAGTCACTGTATCTGGAAGTTTTTTAAAAAGACGTAGACAGGGCATTTCAGGGCATGGTGTAAAAGCCATGGTGGTGTTGGGGTGAGGTTTGGACTCAGTGATCTTAGAGGCCTTTTACAATCTTTATGATTCTGTTTTGAGATGAAAACTAACATAGATCAGACACCAGTTTTATGTGCATCCCAGAATATTGTTGATTAGATGGCTTAATCTCATCGAGTGCTGGTTGTAATAGACAGTTTATAAGTAGTTAATATATTTATAAGGAATTTATTTATTTCATAATTTTCTCATATCTTCATGAACCAGAGAACACTGGCTTTGTTTTCTCATTCCCACCCACAGGTTGTTCCCTTAAGAGCTTATTTAAGGAAATTACTTTGGTCATTTTTAGTGACAGGACCTGGGGCTAGTTGAATTACATATTTTTAACAAATGTCAATTGTTTCCAAAAATTAAGAATTACGCTAAATAACTTACTTTAAATACCTGTGTAAGTAAGGGCCAAGTTTTCAAGTGATATCAGGCTCTTCATACTTATTGGTACTCTACCAATGAGTTCAGGAAGCGAGAATATCTTTTCATCTTATTGTCACTCCATGTCATTGAAATAGCTGCAGATTACTCCTGACTTTATGCAAGACAAACTTGACCAAGGCATGTTTCAGAACTGTGTCTCTGTGGAAATACACACCAGAAAAAAAAGAACCAAAACCAAAAAAAACCACCCACCCAACCTCAAATTAGAAATTTGTCAAGTTTTTTAATAAAAACACATTTAAATCAAGAGTGTGATCTGATTTTATCCCCTAAGAAATAAGTCAATTCACTTTTTTATCAATTAAAGAAATGTCTATGAAGGAAGTAACTGGAATTATTTCCTGTTTTTAACAAATGCTATGTTGTGTGTGGGTAATGTCTGAAGTTTCTGGAGAGCTGCTGAGGAAAAGCAGCTATGACTGCTATGACTGCATACTTTTATTCCTGATATCCACTTACAAAGTGAACTTGATGAAACAGCAGCCAAACAAACCTTTATGTGGTAGAATTGCAAAACACTTCAAGTTCACTGTCATCCAGATGACAGACCAGGGTTTTTTAAGCTATCAAATGTAAGAGCTGTCTAGACACCATTCTTTAAAAAAAAAAAAACCAAAACAACAAAAACTCAAGAACAAAAAGCCCAAACCAAACAAAAAAAACAAACCACAGGTAAGCATGCCTTTTTCAGAAATAAAAAATTACAAAAAGAGAATGCATCCATCCAGTGTTCATCCAAAAGTTTTCATGTGCAGTGTTGACAATAGCAGACAGAGATGGTCCAAGTTCAAATTCTTTATTTGAGAAATCTATGATAACTGTTCATCAGAAAGATAAAAAATTATTTTCTTGTTGTGATGTAGATAACATAATTAGATAAAATTTAATAATAATAACTTTTCTTCTAGGAAAAAATGTTTAATAAATATTTGCAGAAACAAGGTAGTGTGTAGAGGTCCCTTAGTTTTTACAAACCACACAGCTTACCCTCAAGAGGGATCTGGGAGTCCTCATCCTTTATAAAGCTCATTTGAAAGGATGCTGGGTGCCACTGTCACTACAACTCTTTTATAAGCAGAAATGCAGAATTTAAGCACAAGCCACTTTTTTCCCTATTGTAAGCCAAATATTAGATGTGCAAAAGGCTCTAGAAAAGTATCTCCTCCCAACCTGCAAGCAGCCGCAGTTACCTATTTACTTCACTTGTCTAAATGCCCAGGCTCTTCACATCTTCTAGGTATTCACATCCAAGTCCACTGGTTGTCTCATTGCCTAGCTCTCACATCAACTTTGTCACAGCCACTGTACTCTGTAGGTAAAAGAAGTCTACAGTGGAATAGTGGAACAAAACTTCTGATACCTGAATGTATTTTGTGTAAGGCAGTAGACTGACCATGAAGTGTGACTGAGCCTCAAACTGAAATTGCCTTTGTGATGGGCCTTTGGCCTGCTGTGAAACAAGGACTAGTTCTCTGAGAAGGTTTACATTTGTAAAATCAATTAGAGTGAAGAAGATGTTATCAACAAGGGAACACAGAATTTATTAACATGATGCTGCAATTCTTGCCCATAATGTTCAAGTGAAGAAATCACAAAAGTCAGAGCAAGCCTGAGTTAAATCCAGATGTCAATGACTTCTGAAACAAGATTCAAGAGGACATGGGAGATACATGAAGTCAGCTTCAGCGATCAACAGTTCTGTCAGTAAACTGAAAACTGTCACTTCAGGCTTATGAAGATGGAAAGTTAAAAAGCTTGCAGAGAGAAAACCTCAGACTTGTGAACCTGGCAAAATGTACATCTTTCTCAGTTCTGAGTCACTGGAATCACATCATAACAGCTGCAGATACAGGACAGGTACACTGCAGTAGGTGTGGTGGCATAGTGATGCAAATAATGATGGCTACCACAGAAATCCTGATTTTTTTTCCTCTCTACAATTAGGTCCTGAGACTCAGGTAACATTTGACATGAAGTAATTCATAATGTCTTAGTCATGTTTGATAGCTGAGGCAGAAGTTAAAGGAAGTGAATCTGTGCTGTTACTATAATTGCCTGAGTCTGAAAAATTACTAATGGAGAAAAGTAATAATGAACTGAAAATCAGCTTCTAACTTTCTTCTTTCTCTGATGATGCAGTCAATAGCTCCATGCAGATGAGTCTGAAATGGCTTTTTATCTG
>VWZI01018070.1:0-26295 GCA_013396835.1 Psilopogon haemacephalus
GGTCATATAAAGAAAAACTGTATTAACCAACAGAAGGGGTCAGGCCCAAAAGCTCTGCCAATATGTTCAAAATGCCAAAAGGGAAGGCACTATGCTAACCAGTGTCATTCAAGGTTTGATATACAGGGTAAGCCGATCCAGGGAAACTGGCAGAAGAGCACGAATCGGCGTCGCGCTCCGACAAAAATAACGCCTACTGCCCCACCATTCCCCGGACAACAACTTGCGGCTTACAGCGAGCCACAGCAGACAGCGCAGGACTGGACCTGGAAACCAAATACTCAGTAACTTTACTTGATTCTTCTGTTCATTTGATAGAGACTAATTTTACAGGTCCCCTACCAGAAGATAAACTGGCTCTGGTTCTAGGAAGATCCTCGACTACTTTAACAGGATTGTTCATATTACCTGGGGTCATTGATCCTGGAGCGATGGAGGTCAAACTTATGGCTTGGACCCCCCTACCCCCTTGTTCTATCCCGGCAAAAAGCAGAATTGCGCAATTAATTCTGTTTCAGAAGGACAATATTAAGCAGAACAAAATAACAAAACGCACGGGGGGAGGGTTTGGATCTACAGGACCTCCAGAAATTTACTGGACGCAAGCGGTGTCCAGTGAAAGACCTATGCAACAATGCACAGTTATAAGAGGGGATCAACGAATTGTTTTAACCGGAATCATTGATACTGGAGCAGATGTTACGGTTATATCTTTAGCAAAGTGGCCGCCTCGATGGCCTCTGGCTAGAACAACACAATCGTTAGCAGGTATTGGAGGAATAGGGAAGAGCCAACAAAGCATTGATGCCCTTCAGACAGCAGGGCCTGAAGGGAGAATTGCCACAATTAAACCTTTTGTACTACCAGTTCCTTTGATTTTGTGGGGAAGGGACGTCCTGTCACAATGGGGTCTTTCATTGGAAACACATTTTTAGGAAGGGCCACTGATGAGGGCGACACCCTTAAAATATCATGGAGAAAAGAGGAACCCATTTGGGTGGATCAGTGGCCCCTCTCGGAAGAAAAATATAATGCCCTAGTACAATTGGTTAATGAACAGTTATCTCAGGGGCATGTTGTGCCCTCCACTAGCCCATGGAATACCCCTGTTTTTGTAGTGAAAAAGAAAACTGGGAAGTGGCGCTTGCTTCACGATTTGAGAAAAATTAATGAGGCCATGGAACCTATGGGGACGTTACAGCCAGGACTTCCCTCACCTGCATTAATCCCTAGAAATTGGGCTCTAACTGTAATAGATTTGAAAGATTGCTTCTTTAGCATCCCTCTCCATCCTGATGATGCTCCTCGATTTGCCTTCTCCATTCCCAGTACTAACATGCAAATGCCTCTACAAAGGTATCACTGGACCGTATTACCACAGGGCATGAAAAATAGCCCAACTATTTGTCAGTGCATGTACCCCGGAGGAAATGGAGAATGCAGTCCAGGCAGTTCTTGAGGCCGTTCAAAAGGCACATCTTTGTGTCTCCGCAGAAAAGAAACTGGCCCGCGGTGGATGCCAGCAAGATACATACGACCTTTCCGAAGAGAAAATAGAGGACCAGAAAATAAGACCAACTGTGGCCCTGACATCGACACGGAAGGATGAAAATTGTAAACTGGTTCACAGTGATCCTTTTTTGGGGAACATCTAGGGTTGTGGCTATATCAAGAATTGACACACGACAAAACATATGGGTGACATGGGCAAACCAAACGGGGCAACGGTCCTTTTGTCTGTCCATGGCTACACCTGCAGATCCTTTCCGAACCTGTTTAATAGGGGTTCCATATCTTAACCCATCAGATTGGTATGGATGGGTGAACAACGCAACTATTTTTAACAAAGCTATCTTAAACAAAACATGCTATGAATTGATGTCAGGAGGATGCAGCTCTAAATCACAGAATGCCATAAGTTCACAAGGAGTCATGTCAGCTTTGTTGATCAATAATCTAAACGTAAGCCTCAGATACGATCCACAAGAGCTTAATCTTTTAGCCTCCACGTATGGGAATGGTTCTTGTCTATGTGTTGGAGGACCTCTCATGAAATGCCCCTCATGGCCTTATCCATGTCCTGAAAAGACCCAGTTGTTTTGGGCAAATGTTTCTAGTAAAACTTTAGGATATAAGATGGGTCAACAGGAATATTGTACTGGAGCAGTAGGAAGACCTCATGGAACTGGAATGAAGCTGCCAGTCTGGAACAACAAAACTGCTAAAGCCTTTCCTCCGGGATACTTTCTTATCTGTGGGGATAGAGCTTGGCAAGGGGTTCTGAAGAGGGCATTCGGAGGCCCTTGTTACATCGGAAAATTAACCCTTTTTGCACCTCCCTATAGATCTAATACGACTCAAAAACGAGCCAAGCGCTCTCTGAGTCAAGTACAAGCTGAGTGTGATGATGATGTAGAATTATGGGATCATACTACTAGGTTCTTTGCATCTTTATTTGCCCCAATTGGCGCTGCTAAAGCATTATCTACAATTAATAGGCTTGCTTGTTGGTCGATCAAGCAAATGAATGTTACTTCTGATATATTAAGTGTTTTAACTGAAGATGTATCTCAAATTAGACATGCTCTTTTACAGAATCGCGCAGCTATAGATTTTTTGCTTTTAGCCCAGGGACATGGTTGTGAAGAATTTGAAGGGATGTGCTGTATGAATCTATCTGACCACAGCGAATCCATCCATCGTAGCATACAATGGCTTAAAGATCATACAAAGAAAATTCAACAACAACATGGGATACTGGGTGATTGGCTTGATCAGTTGTTTGAGGGTTGGGGACTGTCCGGCTGGGTTCGTAGTATTGTTAAATCGCTTTTATACGTACTTGTTGTGTTTCTTTTGATCATATTGTTAATCCCATGTCTTTTACAATGTGTACAAAGAATGATTGATCGTGCAACTGAGAAAGTGTTTGTTGTGCAACAAAAAGGGGGAGATGTAGATGACATAGATGCAGGTGCATATGTTCAAAGTACTGCGGAGTTAACGGACCAAGAGATTGAGTTGAGCGCACCCTGGAAACAGGACGGCCAGGAACAAAATAAGAATGAGAAAACCATGGAAGACTGATTAGAAGGAACAGAGTGGTCACCATGTATGTGGTGTACGTGACTGTTAAGAAGGANATAAGATGAACAAATGCATATAATAAACGGAACTTGTTTGTATCAAACTGCCTCCCCGTCTCCTCATCGCAGCAAATAACAATATGTGTTGGTTTGAGCTAATTGGAGAATTTGAGTGAGAAATTAGACTATTGGCTGAGAGAGGTAAACAGGATGTGTCACTTCACCCAGACCTTTACTGAGAAAGAAAAAAAAAATGTTTTTAAGAACTATTCTGAAAACAACCTGTTAGCAGATGGCTTCTGTCCATTCTGAGCTGCGGCTGCTTCTCTTGCATGATCTCCTTCGTCTCTTTGTCTTGGTAGCTAATTCAGAGTAAAACTACTAACTCCTTCCTGCCACTAATCTCCCTGACCGATCTACTTCAGCTTATCTGCAGCATCAACAGGTGGTGAGATAAGACTGGGGAAGGGGGGAAAGGTGGTGGTGGGGGGTTTGGTTACCCTCTCTTGGGAATTTTAGTCTCCGGGAGGGGTGTGGTGTGTATATTACCTATTTTACTGTATATATCTGTGAATATCTATTATATCTTGTAAATATTTGCTTGTATATTGTGCATTGCTGTAAATATAAAGCTTCATTTATTAACTTCCAGTGTTTTTTTGAGTCCTAGCCGGGGTTTATAAAAGGTAGAGGGGCAGATAACTGCCTAAACCACTACACAATATCTGAAGCTGTCAGTTCAGTGAACTGTCATTTTTAGCCCACTCCGTTTGGCAAAGCTGATTATAATCTCCCTCTTGCAAGTAATCCATTTGTCAGTTCTACTGTCAAGATAGTCCGAGATGCTTACATGGGAGAATAATTATTAACACATCTTTTGAAAATGAAATTGTCTTGGTTCTTCCTCTCTGCTGAACTTAGAAAATTTTGTTATTTGGTTTTACTATTGTATAATAATATGAAATCAAAAGAACACAATGAAATATCACAAGGAGAACCAAAAGTACCTTTAATGAATGTGAATGCATTCTGTATATATGTTACATATGGTTACAAATAGTAATCTGAACAACAACAACAACAAAGTCTTTTATATTAGACATCATTAGCCTGAAGGTGACCTTGGGAGCATATAGACACATCTCTTGTTGAAGAAGACTTTCATGATCTCCCTTATGAGAAAATGCTGAGAGAGCTGGGGCTTTTCAGCCTGGAGAGGGCATATAGGGGATATTGCAAATGCTTATCAATATTGAAAGGTCATGGGGCATAAGAACAGTGTCAGACTCTTTCCAGTGGTGCCCAGTGACAGGATAAAGGGCACACTAGAACACAGAAAGTTCCACCTAAACATAAGGATAAACTTCTTTCCTGTGAGGGTACTGGAGCACTGGAACGGGCTGCCCAAAGGGATTGCGGAGTCTCCTTTGTAGACTTTCTAAACCTTCCTGGAGGCATTCCTGTGCAATCCATTCTAGGTTACCCTGATGGGTTTTAAAAGTAGGAATACATTTTCAATCTTATAACTCTATGTATCTGCATACCTAAAACTAATGAAGGACAAGCTGTGAAATATTTGCCCATCTGGAGGCACTGAAATAGGGAAACAGCAAGTCTTACAGAGACCCTAAGAGCTGGAGACATCAAGATAAGGAAGCAAAGACACCTACAAAGATCCTGAAACTGAACACAACTGGCCTAACAGTTTGGGCTCAGTGATCAACTCTACAGCTCAGCACATTTTGCAACCAAGAGGGCAGTGCAAGGAAGGCTGTCACCTTCATCCCTAGGATCCCAGAGTACACCACCAGCGTAACATCTGCCTGCATAAAAGATAAGGACTTTGGGTGGGCAGATGTAAAACACCTTTCCGAAGTACTTTGTGTATGCATAAACCTTTCCTGGAACTCTCATGAATATGTGATAAATAATGACATATGAACTGCAAGGTTGAGACCCAGAGTGTTCTTTGGTAGAGAATTCCTCTGTGCACTAGTATGCTTAATAAACATACCTACTTTTTAACCTTTTGGGCTATAAGGTTTTTTCCTCTGCATGTCAACCCTGCTTTGGTGGGTGTGGGGGTGTTGAACTAGATGATTCCCAGAAGTCCCTTCCAACATGCACCAACATTTGACTTTGGATGGGTGACCTCTCAGGCTAATATTGAATCATCTGATATTGTAATAAAGAATTCAGCAGTAACCTCTGTAAGCTATGTATGCAGACGTAGATTAGGAGCCGTTCATGGTTTTCTGTTTACATCCTGCATCTAACTGCAGCAGAAGATAAACAAATCTTATCCCTTCCTTACTGAAAGCATACTGTGTTTAGATTCCAATTGCTGTACATAATGTAAAATGTAGTCAGTAGTTTTACATGTGTCAGATGCCAAGACAATAACGGCATGAAGAAGAAAGGAAAAACCAGCCTGGCATATATTTTCTGCATCTCACTGAAGCACCATCTCCCTGGGCACTGCCTGAGGCAATGATTGTCAACAAAGCTCTGTATGAACATCACAAATGAGAAAGTCACAAGCAAAAAATCAATGTTCACAGCCACTTTCTTTCATACAGACCAACTAAGAAAATTCACTAAGTGAACTTGACTTCTATCACCTTCTCATTTTTCCCTGACCCAGTAGTTGAGATTCACATCAAAGGAACATATGGAAATCAAAGAACTTGCTGTTTTACAGTGTTTGATCCAGAAATTCACCATTCTTTTTAGAAAATGGTGATGGGAATTTCAATTTTCTATAGGAAACACCTTTTCCACATTTTTAAGCTTTTAAAATACCATAGCTGTAATAAATCTTGGTCCACAAACAATTGTTTCATCACTAAGAGTAGATTTTGAGTGAATGTTAAGAAAAATGTCTTACAATAAAGGTGGTGGGACACAGGAACAGGTTGCCTGAAGAGGTGGTTGAGGACTCATCCCTGGAGATATTCAAGGTGAGATTTGACAAGGCTGTGGGTGACCTGATCACATTGAGGATGTTCCTGCAGAGAGATTGGACTAGATGACCTTTGGCGGTCCCTTCCAGCCTGGGTGATTCTATGATTCTATGTAACTATTATTTACTGTTGAGTCCTAACTATCTGCACGTCTGAAGGATGTTACAAATTGAGCTAATTGGCTAATTTGGTTTATTTTCAGATTTCCAAGTAATTATTTACTTTGAGCTCCTATTTTACAGGGATGTGTAAAATGTCCTACAAATGTGTTTTGTGCTAGACCTTGTCAGTTTGTTATCACTGTCTTCTTGTTACTCCAGCTCACACATGAGTATTTACCCTGAAAATGAGGAAGTGTGTTGATTATGGGTGTAGACATGTGGTCACTATTTCTAGAATATCTTGGGCATGTTGTTTGGTTTTGTGTTTGGTTTTTTTGTTTTTTTTTTCTCTTTTGTTAAAGTAACTTACATCTCCAAAAAGAGTTATGTCTAAAAATTTGAACCAGAAGTACTAGAGATATTCAGAGAAAGACAAAAGCACATGACAGTGATCATCTATTTCAGATTAGAGAAGGAAATCCAAAATCAACTTTTAATGAATCCAAGGAGATTTTCAATGTAAAGATTAAAAATATCATTGAAATTTCATCTCATTTCATTCTGCTCAGCAGTTATTTGCTTGTTACTTTGCTCTTCTGAGAGAGCATGACCAAATATATTAGTAGAAATATTAGCTCTTGATTCCCCTGCAGTGCACCACTGCCATAACTTCAACTCCCCACCATGCACCCAGTGACACTGCTACCACTGAAGAGACACCAAAGTTGTGACCCATATGCATATTGATTATCTAAGTTGTTGTGGCTTAACAGGATTTATAATGGCTAATATTTGCTTGCCTGGTCATTAGTGGGAATGCTCATTTCCTCTGCACAGCTGCTGAAGGTCACAGACCTCAGACGAAGCAATATACAAAGGTCTTTTCTGTCTAGTTAGACTTGGTTGACAGTGGTCAGTTGATTTAAAAGTCATAACTGGACTACATAATCCAGAAAAGAAGTTCTTTACAGTGAGGATGGTGAAACACTGGAACAGGTTGCCCAGGGAGGCTGTGGATGCTCCCTCCCTGGAGGTGTTTAAGACTAGGTTGGACAAGGCCATGAGCAACCTGTTCTCATGAGAGGTGTCCCTGCCTATGGCAGGGGGTTGGAACTAGATGATTTTTGAGGTTGCTTCCAACCTAAACCATTCTATGATCTTCATCTCTTAAAAAAAAAACTCTGAACTTTAAGTGTTTCATTTGGAGATACTGATTGCACTGTCAGGAATTTTCATCAGTGAGATTAAAGTTTCTTCCAAGGTAAGGAAAGGTTTCAAAACTCAGACCTGAAATATTCAGTCTTCTTGTAACTGAAAAATTCAGCAGCCTTTTTGTGTTGTCTATACTACCCATCTTAGACAGAAGAAACCTCTAAGTCTAATATGAAAAACCTCAGAGGCAACAATATTTTTTTCAGACATCCCCAAATAGTCACCTTTAAGATAAGATCTACCTGGTAATTAGTTTCACCTCCACTATTTTGAAATGCTAGTGGAATTTAAATAATAGATATTGGAGATGTAATATGAAATTGAATGACTTTCTAATCAACAAAAACAAATTGTAGGCTCCCTTAAGTACAATGTTGGGAACAGATGGTCATCCTTTCACCTCAAAAGAAAATTGGTGTTTGATAATGAAATCTTGATCACTTACCATCTGCCTGCTAATGATTAGAAGCAAGAGGATCATTTGTCTGAGTATACTCCGGTCTTGGACAACTCTGAGAACTCTGGTAATCTCAGTTCACCAAGTAAATTAGATGTCCAGTATCAGAAAGGTTATTGGTAAACTGAAAGCCTTAATTTCTTTCATGAAAATTTGCATCTTTACTGAAATACTGCATGGAAAAGAAGTGTAAATATAAAACTATATTGTTTTCTGCAAGAATAAGTAACTCTACAGCCACAATATTATATAGTTTTTGTTTCCCAAGAAAGATAAAGACATAATGTAAAACTTGAACAACTGTGCAACAGTAATTAATAAACCCTTTCGATTTCAAAGCTAATATTCAAAAACTAAAATTCCAGTATCTCAGGCAAAGCCTGTAGCTGACCTTTAATCAGCTGTGTGGTTGATGATAGACAGGCTTCTTCCCCCCAGTGACTTCTCAGAAGCCATCCCTGCTTTCAGATGCTACAGCAAGGTTTTGATAGAACCCAAAAATAGCCAAAAAAACTAAGCAGAGAAAATTCCTTCTCAGATGAAAGCGTAAAATATTTGAAAACAAAGGTCCTCCTAGTCACTGCATCTCTGAGGGGTAAGTAAACCCTTTCCTCTGATTTTTTCTTTGTAGTTCAACTTTCTGACTGCCTGAGCTTAACAAAGACCAAAAAAAGTAGTTGTTGTGGATGTTCCAGAAATACTTCATTTCTTCACTTCTGAAGTTCGCCCATTAACATCCTCTGATCTTCTCAGAAGTCTGCTGCTCTTCTGCCTTGACTTTCTTCCCATTGAGTGTGTCAAATTCTTTCCCAGTTACAATCTTGCCCCTCACTCTGCTATAGGCTCCATGAAGGCCAGAAGTACCAAGCAAGACCCTGGAAGACAAGCAATTGCCTTGACCCTCTTTTTGGAACATAGCTTTTACCATAGCACATGGAGGCCTAAAAGGAAATAGTTTAAATCTACCAGCTGTCATACATCACTCCTCCTACAGAAATCAGGAAGGATTCTTTCCTGACATGACACTGCAGTATTTGCCCCCTAAAGGGATGTTCCTGGGCAGTGTTTTGCCTGTCAGTGTTGCAGGCCATATGTTTGGCAAGAACAAATTTAGCCTCATACATTTTGAATTATTTTTCTTCATGGTATTTTAATCACTTCAGAAATGTATCTACACTAGAAGGCTTCCCATACAAACATGATAGCAGTCTCTCAGGAGACTGCTTGTTTGCTAAGCATTTCTTCTTTTCTGGACGCAGAGAGTGATGCTTCTTCTGACGTGCCTGCTACAGAATGTAATATTTCTTTCTCATTCTCTGGTACACCAGAGCAGATACCGAGGTGTCTGTGCATACAGCAGAAGACTTATTTTCTTTCCTTGGATAAGAAATTATATGTCTATTTCACTTGACTTGACTTGGGTTTTCCATACTGCAGTTCTAGAGATTGCTGCACGTCTAATATAGACAAAATAACCATACAGACCTGTAAAGGGTTAAGGCCACCTGTGACCCCCTACCTATTCCCCAGGAGTGGTTTGGCCCGTTCCTTCCAGGTGGCATGGTTGAACACTCCCACTTCCTGCCCTGATTTGGGCTATAAAGGGTGGAACTCAGCCCCCCTCACTCTCTCTCTGGCACCCTCGGCCCTTTCTCACTGCCACACTGCTGCGACCCCCTGCCGCTGCCCGCTGCTCCTCCATGTGCTCTGCAACAAGCCACGTGGAGACCGAGAACTGCTTAGCTGCGTTTTGCAACCTGCTTCTGTTCTTCAGCACCACCAGCTGTGGGACCGCGACTTTGCTTTTTGGACTAAAACCCTGCCACGGTGGTATCTCCTCTCCCTTACCCCCTCCTCCTGGGCTTTCTGTATCCCTTTCCCCCGCTTCCTGTAAGAAGCAGAAAACCCCTTTCTCCCTGTATTTCATTGTTTAAAGGCATTATACCCCATTCTCACTTCCAAACCACTTTGAGTTCTCTTTTGGACATTTAGCTCGGGGTAGCTGGGTGTAAACCAATGCAAGACCTCAGTTATTTTCTAGGAATACAGAAACTGAAATCTGTCTGGGAGTTATCTATTTTAATCACATTGTGCTGCATTTCAAAAGAGAAACAAGAAGTCCTCAAAGTTTGGGACAACACTCAAACACTCTCTTTGGAATCTACTTATCAAAAGTAAATTGATGTTCTCAACTAAAGCCATTCTCCCACCTGAAGTAAAATTTGCACCTATTTCTACCCTCTTAGAACTTCTCTTTTTTAAGAACATATAAACTGTTCCTCTTTAAGTGCAGTTTATTTCTTGTACTCTTTGAGGTCTTCTTACAAGTCTTGCTTTCCAATATGAAGTGGAACGGCTTTCCTACCATTCCTTTTCTTTTAGGTTCAGGATGCATTTTACTACATACTTTTCTTACTGCAGAAGAAACATTTCTCTCAAGCCTCCCCAGATGCCATTCTATATATTCCTTGCAAGACTGGGTTTCAGCAGCGTTAGGCTGGAAATCTTCCCATGAAAGGCTTTTTCTTTCTTTTTCTCTTCAGGCTTTCTATTCCTTTTGGCTCCCCATATGGTTACCAATACATTTCTCCATAGTGAAGTGTCAGTTTTAATCTTAATAGTTACCGTACAGATAACCTCTTTTCACATGTACTTCCCTGCTTCATGTGATTAGTCCTACACAATTAACCTTCCTTTCATTTTACCACAGGGCATGTAGACATGTTGCACTGTCACATATGAATAAACTTCCAGAGCACCTCTGTGCAGCAGACAGTATAATTTGAATAAAAAGAGAGAGACCAGAGTTGTTCAGCAAGATTGTAAAATAAAAATAAAAATCTCAACAGAAAAAACCAAACAAAAAACCCCCAAAACCCACCAAACCAAAACAACCGACCACCAAAACCCCAAGACCTGGATAGATCTTTGAAGACTGCAAAACGCTCAACAGACAAAAATAATGAAAAGCCTAATTTCGTGGACTGAAAGCCGAACTACATATGGGGAAAATTTAGGTTACAGTTCATTAAGTGAAATGGCTGCAGAAACAGTAACAAAGCAGTGATTAATCCTTTCTGATTCATACTTTCAGTCTCAACAGTTTATCCTGGAGCTATTTGAATATCTTATCACAGAATCACAGAAACACTCAGGTTGGAAAAGACCTCTGGGATCACCAAGTCCAACCAATAACCCTACTCTACAATGTTCACCCCGAAACCATATCCCCAAGCACCACATCTAAATGACCTTTAAACACATCCAGGGTTGGTGACTTCACTATCATCCTGGGCAGCCTGTTCTAACTACTCTTGCTGGAAAAAAAATTATTCATAATGTCAAGTCTAAACCTACCCTAGTGCAGCTTGAGGCCATTCCCTCTTGTTCTATTGCTAATTATCTGTGAGAAGAGACCAGTAGCAGCCTCTCCACAAGGTCCTTTCAGGTACATTGGACCACATGTATTCACTCCAAAAAAGACCAAACATACTATTCAGTAACAGCTATGAGAGGCTGTAACAAGACTTCTAATTCAGCCCCCATCACATTACTGGGTAGCTGGTCAGGTATCAAATGTAAATGCACAGCAAGGGAAACCCTACTAGGCAGCATAGTAGTAGACTTGCACTGTCCTCCAACACAATCATTATTAATGCCCTAGCCAGTGCAATTTTGACTGTGGAATTGCAGGTTTTATTCTGTTAATATAAATATGTGCCCTTAGAGAGGACATATAAAGCTATTTATGTATCATATCTGAAAGCTATTCAAGTTTTTAATGTCTAAAGACAAATAGCGAGATATCAATACCTAACGAACTAAGCAAAACTATACTGACATAATAAGAAGCTCTGCTATAAAACAAAGCAGTGATTTAACAAGTTTATCACAAACAAGCTATAGAACAAATTTCAATGGAAGGAGAGAGCCAAAATCTCATTTTTCTCTGTCAGTCTTTCTTTCGTATATTAATTCTCATTTACACAGACCATCTGATCTTTCACATACCCTTGAAATGTCTTTTAATGAGTATGTGAGTCATCTTAGCATCCTGAATTATTAAAAAAGACTTAAGTTATGAGCATAAAAACTGCCTTGATTATAATTATTTCACATTTTTGTCCCCATGTGATGGAAATAACCTGACCTTTTCCTTCTACTTCTCCCACAATTTCAACTATGTAAACTCACCTTAAACTGTAACTAAGTGCAAGAAACTAAAGGCACTTAGTACATTTCAAAATACTTTGACATATCCACAAATGCTGTGGGTTTATATGTATTCTGTTTTTACAGAAGAACAAAGCATTGTAGTTAAAGCTACCCTTAACAGATAAGTATTGCTATTTAGCTTGAGAAGTGTAAAGAAGGCAAGGCTTATAAGGATCATTAAAATTGTTTATTAGACTCAGCAGAGCAGTTCAGAAAGCCCAAAATGAAAGAAACAGCTTTCATGTTAATTACAGTGATTAATTCCTTTTTATCAAATGTAAACTTGCTCTTTGTGTCCAGCATGAATTTGTGTTTTTCTCTTCTAAGATCCTTGGCTGGAAAGGGTGAAACCTTGAGCAGTTCATACCCTGCCCGTGACTGCTCAACATTTTACCCTTTCCAGTTGGACGCTTCTCAAACATGATCCAGCCAAGGATCTTAAATGAGAAAAATACAAAGGGATTTTCATCCTATGTTTGATCCAATACTCATTATTTCCATGGCTTTTGGATCAAGCACTCTTACACCACCTTTTACCTCTGGAAATCATCTAGTCCAACACCCTGCTAAAGTGTATTCACTGAGATCTGGTTACAGTAGAGTTTTGAAGGTCTCCAGAAGAGACTCCACAAACTCTTTGGGCATCCTGCTTCAGTGTTTCAGCACTCTCATGAAAATGAAGCTTTTCTTTATGTTTAAGTGGAACGTCCTTTGTGCCTGTTGCCCCTTGTCTATCACTGTTCACCACTGAAAAGAAGCTGGACCTATCCTCTTTACCCTCATCCTTTAGCTATCAATAAGGATTAATAAGATCCCCTCTTGGTCTGCTTTTCTCCAGGCTAAACAGATATAGGTTCCTCCGCCTCTCCTCATGAGACAGATACTCCATTCTCCTCATCATCTTTGTATCCCTCCACTGGACTCCAGTAGTTCCCTCTCACTCTCAAACTGGGAAGCCCAGAGCTGTACCCAGTACTCCAGATGTGACCTCACTAGGACAGAGCAGAAGAGGAGAGCCTACTTGAGTTAACTCTTGTGGCCTTTTGGGCCACAAGAGCACAATGCTGGCTTAGGGGGTTCAAGAGGGATAATTCCCCCTTAAACTGAAGCAAGAAAACAAAACAAAACAACCCTTCCCAAACCTTGGAAGGATAATTACAGACATAATTATGCAAACTCTTTGATGCAAATGTACATCTTGTCACACAGCAATAAAAATAGTCTGACCCTCAATAGTCAGAAGTGAGACAAAGCTATTTACAGGTATTAACAAGATGCTGTAGACTTGAAGCAACACCACAGAAGTAAATTGCTAAAGTAAATTATCAGTTTATCCCAAACACTTCTACTCCCTTAGCTCATTAATCCCTAGACAGGTAAGTGTTGCTTTAGTAGCACTTTGATGAAGAAACAGGAGCAGATGGACATCAGCTTCAGAAAGCACAGAAGATTGTTGCACTGCAAACTTCTGAGCTGTAACATCTTCCACAAGTTATTAGTTCTATGGTTTTGAAAACAAAATAGAGACAAAAGCCAAGGCCTGTCTCCTACATTAGTATTCTACTTATGCTGACAAAGAATTCCCAGATTCAACTCTAGCCACAAATTAATGCCCCCAAATACCCATATTTGTATCTGTGCAACAAGATACACTCTAAAGCTTAACTCCAGACATCAACAATGTGGAAAACATCTGCACCTCTGGACCTCTCTAACCAGCCTTGTTGAAGCTAATTAACATTCCTGGGAGTGTTTATGATTAAATGCTGCCAAATTAAGCATACAGAGCACGTTGATCAAAATACGTAAGATAACAAGTCTGCCCTTAGCAAGTAGATTGCCTTATTTCTACAGGGTTCTAGCTTGACTTCTAGTGCTTATTTACTCCTGAATGCCAGAGAGGAGGGTTATATAATTGGTTTATTAATTGCTGGATTGCTCGTAGCAGAAGTCATATTCTCCTTAACATCACAGAATCACAGAAACATCTAGGTTGGAAAAGGCCCTCAGGATCACCAAGTCCAACCTGTAACCCTACTCTACAAGATTCACCTTAAAACATAGCCCTAAGCACCACATCCAAACAACTCTTAAACACATCCAGGGTTGGTGATTCAACCACCTTCCTGGGCAGCTCATTCCAGTGCCTGACCACTCTCTTTGTGAAAAAAATTTTCCTTACATCCAATCTAAATTTACCCAATCTCAGCTTGAGGCCATTCGCCCTTGTTCTGTCTCCATTAGGCTGTGAGAAGGAACCAGCAGCAGCCTGTCCACAACGTCCCTTCAGGTAGTTGTAGAGAGCAATGAAGTCTCCTCTCAGCCTCCTCTTTTTCACACTAACCAGCTCCAGCTCCCTTAGTCACGCCTTATAAGATTTATTCTCTAGGCCTTCCCCTAGCATCATTGCCCTTCTCTGCACTGGCAACTCTTCACATCCCTCTTGTATTGCAGTGGCAAAACTGAGCAAAAGAGTGATTTTGCACCAGCTTTCATGCTTTGCTGCCCCAGCAATTGCACCATCACAGTGAATAGATTTGTAGCAGGAACACTCCAACAATTCTGCAAGCAAACAGCTGGTGGATAAGATAAACCAGCTCAAGGCATGGAAAGCTTTCTAAAATTATTATTATTATTAAACATCTATGAATATACTTTATTATTTATACATATGGAAATCTAGTTTCTTTCAGGTTTTGTTTTGCACATATCTCCATGCAGCGGTGGGATTTTTTTTTAATGCACTGAGTGAAATAGCTTAATAAATTCCAAAAGTGGGAAGGCAAGAGGAAATATAACACAACATGGGGAGACAGACATACAATTTTGTTCACCTGCATACATAGCATGCATATATAGAGTTGCATCATGAAACAACAGCTGTTAACCCCAAGGCAGCCATCACTTCTCTACCTTGCCAGTCAAACCAGTGAGGTAATGGTAACTGAACTGGCTGGAGCACATAGGCAGTGTTATGCATGAATCAATCACTCTAAACAGCACACTGCAGTGAAAAAGTACAAACTGGAGAGGAAGCAAGAACCACCATTCTCTCTCCCCTTTGTCAAGTAGCAACAATGGTATCTAAAAATGGAGCTGCACATAACACATTGACAGGCACAGGGATTCCACACCAAGCATAGATTAGCTATTAAGGTCACCATGACAGATATCACTTTATTTGTCCTGTTACTTTGAGGACTGCAGAGACAGGCAACACATCACAGCTGTTAAATAACAGCACAGAGGAAAGTGGTTGACACTACATGGGCAATTTTAGTCCCTGTTCTGCTGCTCATCAGCCCTTACAATTAAATTATTTTTAAACTCTCATCCCTTCCTGAATGACTGCTGCAGCAAACTACAGAACATGGAACACTTGCCCTAAAAAAACACCTGCAGTAAGTTGGAGAACGACAGCTGATCACGTGTATGAGCTACTGGAGCACAAATAGGCTTTGGCAATAACACTTAACGACCAGGCCCTGTCATTTCTTTCAAGCCTGCTGAAAGCACTAAACGAGGTGACAGGTTGATGATGTAACCCAGCTCCCACTTGAAGGAAGCCAGAGGAACTGAGCAAAAATTAATGCCTACTATTTACAGCAAATCATTTTCATATATCTAACCTTAAACCCAGACAGTGAATCGTCCGAGACTTATCAAGTATACCAAACACACTAAAATCCTTTTCAAATGATCCTGTTAAAAAACCACTCAACTCTTCATCTGTGTTTTGTAACAAACACCACCACTAGAAGATTGATTTATGCCTGACTGTGACCTAACTGCCAGTTCTACTTTAATGTCCTGCATATTTAATTTTTACATTCCTTTTTTTGAAGCTCATCTTCATTCCTCTCTTTCTGTTTCACAGTCCCATTTAGTCTTGGCTTTGCTGTTACTATTTTTGACATGTTCCACATTTTTTCAAAGTATTTCAGTACTCATCAACCCAAAACACTCCTACTCATTTCACTTATCTCAGGCAGTTGTTTCAATCAGGCAGCTCTAAAATGTGAGAGTGCCCATGATAATCCTCACAAATGTGGGGCAGTGTTGAGGAATGCATCTGCCCAACAATACCAAGAAAATGAGTTTCATCACCTTAATTCTAGGGCACATTTACCCACAATAAAACACTGTGTGTGTTTTTGGCATAACAATGATGGTGAGCTCGTTGTATCAGCACAGGGCTGGAACAGAAAGGTTATTTATAGTCAGAAGTGAGGGTCTCTGAGGTGATGTGGAGGCAGAAAAAGGCTGTAGCTAGCAAGCTTCAGCTCCAACCTTCGTACAAGAAGGAAGGCTCTGGAAAAGGCCCAAAGGGTCTCAGCCTCTGAGATCTATTCTCTCCCATTCAGATAATATGAGTCATACTTTTTAATTTTTACAACCACAATGATTTTTAGAAGTCCTAAACAAACCCACAAAACCACCCCAATTAAACAAACAGGTTCTTGAAAAACTAATGAAGAACAAAACACCATGACAGAAGGTGCAATCTAAATATATTGATGTAAAAATACAGATAATGGATTTCATCTTTCTGACTCTTTGCTCTTACTAAGTGGAAAAAAAAAAAAGAAAATCAGGCTCACTTTTGCTTACAGAATTGTTCCCCTTCTAATTTCCTCAGGACTTCAATTTGCCCATGTCCCAAAGGGAGTTTGTTGCTGTGAATTAAGTATTAAAAAAAAAAAAAAAAAAAAAAAAAANCAAAAAAAAAAAAAAAAAAAAAGCTCTGAAATACAGAATTATAGAATGGTTTAAGTTGGAAGGGACCTCAAAGATCATCCAGTTCCAACCCCCTGCCATATGAAGGGACACTTCCCAGGTTACTCAAGGCCTCATGCAACCTGGCCTTGAACCCCTCCAGGGAGGGAACAGCCACAACCTGCCTGGGCAAACTTTGCCAGTATTTCACCAACCTCACTGTAAAGAACTTCTTCCTAATGTCTAGTTTAAATCTCCCCTCTGACAGTTTAAACCCATTACTCCTTGTCCTACTGTTATTCTGATACCAGCTCTAGTGAAGTATCAGTGAATTTGATACTAGATTAATTGAAATTCAGAAAGATGTCCAGGCACTCTATATGTGCTAACACGAAGAACGGAAAGCATCAGCATAAAAAACAAGAGCAGCATGCCCAAGAGCCAGAAAACTAAGTGAAGCAAGAGAGACAACTGCAGTTACAAGAGTGGCAGCAGCAACATGTAGCAGCAGGCTCCTCACCAGCCACCTTTGGTGTTCTTGGAAGAAAGTGACACTGGAAATCCTGTTCCAGAGGATGGCTCTTAGCACAGAACTAGCAGAGAACCAACAGAAGTTGTCTGGTGTGCTAAAAAGCCTGGGTTATGGACATCAATTTTCTTTCCATATGCTTCCTAGCACATCAAAATTATTGAGAAAGAGTGCAAACCATTCATTGAAATCACCAAGTATGGAACAGCATCTGTGTCCAGGTACTATGGCATCAAAATTTATAACTGATTTGGCACTTCCTTGTTATAAGAGCACACAAGAAAATGATGTGGTCTGTTTCAGTCCTCATCTCTTAGAGTGAGCAATGCCTTTGTAATTTGACATAATGTTATGAAATCTATGGGGGGGAGGGAAGTAGGTGAGCTCTGTCTGCATTGTCGTGAGATATGTGTTCCCGTAAACTTTAAGGAATTTACTTATTGAGTGACTAGACTTTAATAGTGATTACACAATTTAATATCTTTCCTGAAAGCTAAGTTGTCCTGCTCTTTATGATGTATGATTAGACTCCCTGGTGAAAGGTTCCTGAAACGTTATTTATAACTCTTCCCCATCTTTCAGAAATGCCTAAAGCAGGGTTACGAAGGAAAAAGTACCATTCTGAAAAGGACAAAACTGAGCACAGTAGAGAAATTAATTAGATGGCAATGTTTAACCAAAGGATTGCCCATTTTCCTTGGTAGACACCTAAAGAAACTGTTAAAGGGAAAAAGTGAGTTTGTTTTGTTTTTTTTTCCCAAACTCCACTTTTCTATTGTAAATGCTACTGGAGTCCTAGTGGGCACCTCAACATGAGGAGAAACTTCCTTACAGTGAGGGTGATGGAGCCCTGGAACAGGCCGTTTAGAGAGGTTGTGAAGTCTCCCTCTCTGGAGACATTCAAAACCCACCTGGATGCATTCCTGTGCAGACTACCCTGGGTGATCCTGCTTTGGCAGGGGGGTTGGACTCTGGAGGTCCTTTCCAATCTTTAAAGTTCTGTCATTCTGTGCTTCACAAGTACAGGAAATTTTAGGCACAAAATAGACTAAAATCTCTTCTTTATTATGAAAAATTACTGCCAAAAGATATTGCTTAATGGTTCACTTATGGTAGTTCATGTTTTTCATTCTGTGGAAACTGGCAGGCTCTGGCATTTTAGTGCCATAGGGAAGATCCAGTAGAGAAGATTAAATAAGCAAGAGGAACACATGTATATTTATAAGTATTTTTGACACACATTGCACAAAAGGCAGGAGGAGAAGTAAAGGAAGGAAAATCCATGTAGGGGATAGCTGGGAGGGAGAGAGTAAGATTAAAAGACCCGTGGCAAAGGCCTCTAGAAAAGAAGAAAGGAGGAAAGAAAGAATACATTTAACAGTAATTTGATCCAAAATGGCAACGCTGAAGTTACACAGTGTAAAAACTTGGGTTTAAACATAATGGAACAAGAATTAAAGCAGCTAAGAACAAGAATGGAACAGCTAAGAAAGAAAACTAGGAACTATGTGCAAAGAGCTCAAAATGAAATACAGATCTGCAAAGTTCAACAACCACACTGAGTATGTCTATGTTAAAAATGTGACATGAGAGGAATCAGAATTCTTTTGTGTTTTACCAAGATCTGCTTTTGAATTAACTTCTACCACTAACTTCTACCAAAACCAGACCTGAAGATAGGTGACAAGTCCACAGTTTCATTAAATGCCACAAGAGAGCGGAGCTACAGATTTAATCTTTGAGGCTTCTGAGCACTGTAATGGAAATCAGCCTTTCCAAATGATCAATGTCCCCAGCTGCAGTGCAGCAATTACACAGCTAAGCATCTTACAGAATGTCTTGGAAAAATTTTGGATCTGTAGAGCCAAGTTCATAAGAAAGGCTCAGAAACTAGAAGGATACCATTAACTTTTGAATAAAACCAAAATACAACTACAGTTTCACCTTTTAATAGCATCAGAGTCTTAGTAGCTGTTATCTTTAAGATCACATTCAGACAGAATACCTGATGATTACTGACTATAAGGCTTTGGACATGCCAGGAATGCTGGGAAGCAACAATGAATGAGAGAAAAAATCACAGAATCATAGAATGTCAGGGGCTGGAAGGGACCTCAAAAGCTCATCCAGTCCCCCTGCCAGAGAAAGATCACCTATACCAGACCACATAATAATGCATCAAGATGAGTTTTCAATATCTCCAGAGAGGAAGACTCCATAACACCCTTGGGCAGCCTGTTCCACTGTTCTGTCACGCTCACAGGGATAAAAAATCCTCCTCATGTTTGCCTGAAACTTTCTATGCCTCAGTTTCCACTGCCCCTTGTCCTGTCATTGGGCATCACCAAGCAGAGCCTGGCTCCGTCCTCCTGGCACTCACCCTTTATAAATTTATAAACATTGACAAGGTCACCTCTCAGTCTCCTCCAAGCTAAAGAGCCCCAGCTCCCTCAGGCTCTACTTATAAGAGAGTTGTTCCATTCCCTTAATCATCTTTGTTGCATTCATTTATATGGGAAACTGCACTTCCATCTGAGTGCTTTGTTATTTACATAAGAATTTTTCTGGGTTATTAAGAAGAGCAAGCTGAACATCTGACAGGTTATGTTTGGGGATCTGGTGCCCTGTCTCCACATTCTGTGATGTACTGTCTTCTGCAGAGCCAGAATGAACATTCCTGAGAGCTATCTTATGCCTTGTAGTCCATTTCTGGATCAGACCCAGGCCCTCTAATTGACGTTGCATTAGCTTGCTACTTCAGGCAGAGCTAATGGTATCTGAGGTGATCAATGATCCCCACTGCTCTCCATGAGTGAGAGTGAATGTCTGAACTTGTAAATGCCTCTCTCCTGCTCCTCTTCATCATAGCACACATACCAAATTAGAGCAGTTCCATTTATAGCTAGGAAAATTGCAGCCTGTGATATTGTTAGGAGATTATTTATAGCAAATTTGCTTCCACCTGTGATGCTAATTGTGAACATTTAGCATCATCATCCACTGTGGCTACAAGGGATCACGAAGTAATGAGGTAACAGGTAGAGAGACAATTGGCCATCCACAGTGATACCTTTGCATTTCTCATTCACATATTCTTTTCTTAGAAGAAGAAAAGATAAACAAGCCATCGTTTGCAGTATTGAATACAGAAATTTAAAGTAACAATATATATACAGGAAGAAAGATGCAGTATAATGAATAAATTTTAAAAAGTCTTTCTGCCTGGCTCCATAGAGACTCCTGGTGCTATATCCCAGTGGGGTAGTCATTGAGTAGGGCAGAAAGCTCAAGCACTAGGCTGGCTCACAATGCGCACAGGTCACAGTCTGCCATTGTCACCAAAAAAAGCACCACTTATGATGAAATAAAAGCAACATTCCTCATAGAAATCCTCAAAGTTGTTTTTCAAAATGATCGACCCCTCCATATCTTAACTTCTGTGTATGTATTAACAGATACCAGCATTTGTTGTGCCACTCAGAGAAGAGCTTTGCCTCTAGAGTTTCCTCTGCAGTTAAGACTACAACGATAAAAAACCCAACCAAAATAAAAGCAAAACAATCACAGAAACCTGAACAACAACAAAACCCCAAACAACAAAACCCACAAAAAAAACAACCAAGAAGAAGTAGAAATAGACCTGAGAATATGAATTATGTGCAGCAGGCTGGAGGGCAGCTGGGGGTTATGCAGGATGCATTACTCACATTACTATGTTCTAGATCTTGGTGCAAGCAGAACAATAAAGTGCAAGCACCAGTAAGGTGGACAACCAGCTAAAATATCAATTATCATGTCAGAATACTAGAAAAAATGAAAGGGTTGCTTCTGCTCCTTAGTCTAGAAATGTGGACTCTTAACATCCCAGTTACTAAAGAGGAGGACTGTTTTGTAAGTTGAGAGAAGTTTTCCTCCTCCTCTACTCTGCCCTGGTGAGGCTGCATCTGGAATACTGTGTCCAGTTCTGGGCCTCTGAGTTCAAGAAGGACCTCAGAGAACTTGGAAGATCCCAGCACAGAGCCACAAAGATGCTGACAGGAGTGGAACACCTTCCTTCTGAGAAAGGCTGAGGGAGCTGGGGTGTCTTTAGCTTGGAGGAGATTGAGGGGTGACCTTGTTCGTGTTTATAAAGATGTGAAGGGTAAGTCAGGAGAATAGAGACAGTCTCTGCTCAGTGATGTCCAATGACAGAACAAGGGGCAATGAGTGCAAGCTGGAGCAGAGGAGGTTCCACAAGGACATAAGTTAAAATTTCTTCACTGTGAGGGTGACAGAGCCCTGGAACCAGAAGCACAAAGCCGTTGTGGAGTCTCCTCCTCCAGAGACATTCCAAACCCACCCGGATGCATTCATGACCTGGATGATCTTTTGTGGTCCCTTCCAATCTCTATCATTACGTGATTCCCAAATCAAAGAATAAACAGTTCCATTTCTCTTGAACTGTTTAAGTCAGAGCATGACAACATTGTACATCAGTAAAATACACATAGAAGCTATAAGCACCAGCATGAGTAATATAACGTGTTGTAGCACTGAGGGCAAGGTTGTGTTACAAATACTCATTCACATGGTAATTTCTTATAGTTACGTTACATCTGCAGGAAAAGCATGGTCAGAAACCCTAAAATGTTCTTATAGGTAATGAAGGCAAACAATCTAAGCCTACCTAAATGTATTGTATGCATTAACTTTCTTACTTATTGCTAAACTGTTTTTAAATTGTTAGTGGCCACCATAGTCAAAGGGCACCTACATTTGTTTTTCTTTGCACTCATTCCAGTTTGTAACTCTGTTCTTGGAAAACATATCTGGACTTGTATATCACATTCCAGATATGTCTCCTTCCCTCACTGAAGCTCCTGAACAAGTTATCCCTCACACAGTCCTCTTCAGTGCGAGAGACTGAAGGCTCTCCCTTGTTTTGAATCAACAAAGATGAGGATTCCATGTCTCTTTCTCCCAGACTCAGACAATGTTCCTGGATGAATGTTTAATGAATGCAAATTATCAGAGATACAGCACCTTTGCTGATGATCTGGGATGTAATTGGACTTTCCCAGATTTCTGCCTAGCACTGGTTTTCAGGATATTCATCAGATACCCCAAAGAGAAAAGACTTATGTGTATTCAGGGTATGAACAGGTAAGCGGCACAGGCATGGGGTGGAGGCCCTCCCCAGTGCTGCCACTGGACCCCTGATAAGGCATGACAATGCACAGGAGGAATTCCTGGGGAGCTGCACCTGGACACTGATAATACTGGGACTGGAAAAACTGTATAAAAAACACCTGAGAAATGCCTGAGGAAGAACCCAGGGAGAAGAACTCAGGTGGAAGAACTCAGGAAGGAGAACCCAAGGAACAACAACTCCACCAGCTAGAAGACGACCTCCTGATGAGTGCTACGGAGCACCCCTGGACCATGCACACATCTCTCTCTCACCCCCCATCTCCATCTAATGGTAATATAATCCCTGCTCATCTCCCTTCCCTGCTCTTTTCCTCTCCTAATTTCTCCGTTGTTCCCTCTCTCTCCCCCACTCCCTCTTTCCCTCTGTTTTTTCCAACTTTATCCTTTAATAAATAGTTTTGTGGTGATCTCCAGTCTCACTCGTACCTTAATTTCACAGCACAGAAATCTATAAGAACAAGTCTTGCTCCTCTGGACAGAGATCATGTTAATCTCTGGCCTCCAGACCTTGACACTCAGCCATCACAAGGTGAAGAGTAAGTGACTTACAAATCCCCCATGTTAGCTGTAACTGGGTTTATGGTCTTCCACTTCATAGTGATGAATTTCTCCCTTTCTTCATTGTTCCAATCCTCCACAAAATTCCATTTTTTCTTACATGGTATTCTAATCTTGTTCTATATTGATTATTGTCTCCTGACTCTATAAGGACATTTCAACATTAGTTTTAGAGACTAAGGTCAGAAATGAAAGCAAGTCAGGACTACCTTACAGTAGCTCGTCAAGGTCATCCACCAGCTCATCAAGGTCATCCAGCAGTAACATCCTTGCCATCTCTTAGATTCCATTTTAGAAACAAATTCAGGACTCCCTAAAATGCTTTTTACCCACTTTACTATATTGTACTATGCTAATCTTCCCTACTATTCCAACTCTTCCTCCAGCAGCAATGACTCAGTGTTTTCCTGAAAGCCTATAGGCAGCCAACCAAAATACTTTCTGTTGCAATGGTAATTTATTGGTGATTTCAAGGACTTTTAAAAATGAGAATAAAAGCAGGAGGTGCTAAGAAGAAAGTTCTGTGCAAGCTTAGTTCAGAATTGCCACTGCAGCACTGTAGTGGGTTTGCAGTGACCTGCCCCCCCACATATTCTTGAAGCCATGGTGATATCCAGGGCTTGAAACCTGCCACTTTCCTATCACCCTTCTAGAAAACCTCCCTCCTCTCAACTGTTCCCCCTGAGAAGGCAACTGAAAGAGCCAGCTCCAGAAAAACAGTTTGTTATTCCCCCCAAAACAGACATTAGGTTACTCTAGCATAACCTCTCTAAGGTAATTTAGTGCCACATTTCCTGCCACTTAGGTCTTTATCATAATCTTTTATATATATATTTACTTTATTGGTTAACAAACCTTTTTTTTTTTTTTTTAAATTCAGAAACATCAATTTGGAAACAAAATAATCCCAGACTTTCAAGAGCATGTGAAAGACAAGACAAGTCTTGCTGAAAAGTGTTAACAACACTATAGAACCTGACAGTTTCAAAACTGAAAGGTCAAGGTGGCCACGGATCTCCTTAAATGCAAAGAGCCTCATACCCTTTTGAACACATGCAAATCTAGCAATTTTTGTGTTCTAAACTTCTTTTTTTTATTATAATTGTTTCTAGTAAAACATCTTTCACCTTAAAGCTATGTGGTTTCGTAGCATTTTATTTCATTTCAGGTAAAACAGATTTACAGCCTCTGCAAATGTATGCAATAAAAACTCCACCATCGACCTTTGGGAGCAGACTCACAAACAAGCTTAGCTGTTACAGGCTTCTGCCCCTTATTCTTCTGCCTTTGGGATCTGTCTTCTTTTAAATGGGCAGTGGGGAAAAACAGAGCTCTAAAATTACTTTCAAAGTAATTAAAGAGACACCTCCACCCTGGGATTGGATAGAAATACAGAATATGTTCAAAGATTAAATGGAAGGTGCTACTCCTGGCCATTCTGGACCTTTTGGAGGTCTATCTCCATAGTCTTTAAAGACATAAGGCTCAACCCAGGACAGGATTATTTTGTTCTTTGCTACAGTTAAGATATGACTCCTTTCCTAGCACATATTCTGCTGATACTGTGACTACTACAATCTGCAAAGCAAAGCAATGCAGAAGCATAAGAAATACACACAGAATCCCATCAAGCGCAAACATTCTCCAAATCTCCTTTCGAACAGATAAAACAAAACCCAGAACCCCTTTTCTTCTCCCACCTGGGGTTCACCATAAGCCCCAATGTTCTTCCTTCTCCATCCTCCTCACGTCCCACCCAGCACTGCTAGGCTGGGTTTGGCTGGCCAGGTTCCAACTGCTCCCCTTTTAGTCAGGCAAAACAGGCTGTCATGTTGCTTCTATTGTTACCAGATAGGAGAGTGAATCTCCCCAGGAGGAGAGGGAAGGAAGAGAGAAATAAAGCCTAAATAAAGCAAGACAAAAGAATTATGGAGTGAAATAACCTCAGGATAAAAATTTCCTGGCTGCTCTGGACCACTTGGAGGTCTATACTCCATAGTCCTTAAAGACATAAGGCTCAGCCTAGGACAGGACCATTTTGGTTTTCACCACAGTTAAGACTTAACTCCTTTCCCACCAGATACTTGGGGAGCTAGAAATCTCATTCCTTTAATCTTCACTTTAAAATACAGCATGTGTCATGCCAACTAGCAAGCTGTAAACGTTTACAAATTTAATTTAAATATTTAAGTCATCTGTTTAAATAGCTATAGGTTTCCAAATTGCTTTGAAAACAAAGATTTACAGTTGATGATTTTGTTCGGCAAGAAGGATGACAGCATAAAGAGATAACATTATGGGCATTTGGAGAGTTGCTATTGACAGTTTGGAGTGAATTCTGTTTGCAATAAGAACTAGTGATAGAATTGATTTCCAGATCTTATTCTATGTGTTTCCAATTCATGTTAACAGAAGGCAGCAATTATTTGTAGTATTAAAGAATTAAACAATATTGTATTTCTACCATGTAATTTATTCAATCAAAGCTAGAAAGGGGTAGATCCAGACTGGATGTTAGGAGGAAGTTCTTCACCATGAGGGTAGTGAGAACCTGGAACAGGTTGCCCGGGGAGGTGGTGGAAGCCCCATCCCTGGATGTGTTTAAGGCCAGGTTGGATGAGGCTCTAGAGCTGTAGTTTTTAAGAGATTTCATCATCTGAAGCTTCTGCATTATATGTAAAAATAATAATGACCACAATTTCCTCATGGGACTATATAATACCAGTTAAGTTGGGTTAGTCACTGTTCACAATATCACAGGATCACAGGATGTTAGGGGTTGGATGCTGTGATTGAGAGATGAGAGCAGCTTGATGCAAGCTAATTGTCACTTTATTATGCGGAAAGCGCCACTTATATAAGTTAACATAAACACGTGTGGTTTAACCATTGGCTAACTTAAGTGTCCACTCTCAACAATGGGATTAGTCAAACAGATACAGCCACTAGAACCCTATGTGGACCCACACCTTAACCAGAGCCCAAGACAAAAGAAAGGGCCCTAATGTTGCAATCATTGCCCAGTTCCCCCTTTCAACTCCCCCAGCACCATCCGCAAGGTCATTATGACCTTTTAAGAGTTCTGTCAATATTTTTCCCTTTATCTCTAGCAGTCTGTTCCCAAGGCTTTTGTTCCTCCAGGGCTAAGACACTGCCCTCCATTAACTGCATGGTGCTTGGCAATTTACCTCTAAGCTTTGTTCCCACAGTTGGAAGGGACCCATTGCCTTTCTCTGAAAGGCATGATGACCTGGTTCAAGGGCAACAC
>VWZI01018104.1:0-10267 GCA_013396835.1 Psilopogon haemacephalus
GGGGCAGGAAGGCCTGGGGCTGGCGGGAGGGAGGCAGCAGCAGGGGAGGAGCCGGGGGGGGGTGGCAGTGCCCAGGGTGGGTACCTGCCCCTGCAGCGAGACCTCGAAGCGGATGCCGTAGAGCTTCAGCAGGTCCCGGGTGAGCCGGCGCTGGGGGTCCCAGTAGTAAGAGGCAGTTCTGTGGGAGACACTGGAGCAGCTCAGGGAGCAGTGGCGGCTGCGGAGCTGCCCCACGGCTGGGGACACCCTGAGCACGGCCTCTGTGCTTGGGCGGCTCCAGGATCACAGCATCCCAGGATGGCAGGGGTTGGAAGGGACACAAAGAGGGTCCTGGGAGGGCTGTCAGAGCTGTGTGCCAGCAGCGAGGGCAGGGGCTGCAGAGCTGTCCAATGGCTGGGGACACCCTGCCCCTCGGCACAGCCTCTGTGCTTGGGTGATGTCAGGGGATAGAAGGACCCAGAGAGGGTCCTGGAATGGGTGTCAGAGCTGTGTGGCAGCAGGAACAGGGCTGAAGGTTGGCAGAGCTCTGGGGGGCTCTGGGCATCTCCAAGATCAGTTTCCATCTTCCAGGCCAGCTCTGGGCTGGTGAGGATCACAGGATCCCAGGATGTCAGGGGTTGGAAGGGACCCAAAGAGCTCCTCCAGTCCAAGCCCCCTGCCAGAGCAGGAGCATCCAAGCTAGCTCAGGGCACACAGCAACACATCCAGACAGAGTCTGCAAAGGCTCCACACAAGGAGACTCCACAACCTCTCTGGGCAGCCTGTGCCACTGCTCTGGGACCCACCCAGGCAAGAAGTTGCCTCTGGTGTGCAGCTGCAACCTCCTGTGCTGCAGCTTCCATCCATTGCTCCTTGGCCTATGGCAGGGAGCAGTGAGCAGAGCCTGTCCCCCCCCTCCTCACCCCCAGCCCTCAGACACTTCCAAACATTGATCCAATCCCCTCTCAGCCTTCTCTTCTGCACACTAAGCAGCCCCAGGTCCCTCAGCCTCTCCTCCCCAGCCACTGCTGCAGTCCCCTCAGCATCCTCACAGCCCTCCCCTGGAGCCTCTCCAGCAGCTCCTGTCCCTCTGCCACTGGGGAGCCCCAAACTGAAGGCAGTGAACTGAACCACTCCTGGCAGCAGCAGGCAGCACTGCCCACTCAGCACCCAGCCTGGGGTGTGGCCAGGCCTGCTGAGGACCCCCACACACATCCCAATGCTTTCAGGCAAGCAGCACCTTGCAGTGCCCAGAAAGAGCAGAGCTGAGCTGCAGCAGCTCTGCTCTGAGCACAGGCACAGAGAGTTGGGGCTCTGCAGCCTGCAGAGGAGAAGGCTGCCAGGAGANTTTGAAGTGTCAGAGGGGAGATGGAAAGTGGATGTGAGGAGGAAGTTGTTTGCAGTGAGGGTGGTGAGACACTGGCACAGGTTGCCCAGGGAGGTTGTGGAGCACAGAATGGGATCTTTGATGGGATCTTTGATCCCATTCTGTGCTTCTGTGCTCCACAAGCTCCCTGGAGGTGTTCAGGACCAGGCTGGATGAGACCTTGAGTGTTCCAGTGGGAGGTGTTCATGCCTGTGGCACAGGGGGGTTGGACCTGGCTGAGCTTTGAGCTCCAACCCAATCCCTTCTGTGATTCTCGTGCTGGGAGAAGCTGTCCCCGGGCACGCCCCTGGCAGCTGAGCCGCCGCAGCCCTGCTGCCCGCAGGGCTCCTCCCGCAGCATCCTTGGGGGAAAGCCAAGAGCTGAGCCCCATGTGTGCCTCCCTGCCCGGGGTCAGCCTCCTCACCTGAAGTTGTAGCTCCTGTCCTGCAGGCGGAAGGAGTAGCGAGGCTGGCAGAGGGCAGCAGGGAGGTCCAGGTCGCAGTCCCACTCCAGGCGAACGTCGATGATCCCTCCCTGCCGCAGGAGCCAGAGGCAGGCACAGCTTCTGCTGACCTGCACTTAAAGCCTGACCCAAGGGGCTGGGGGCTGAGCCCAGAGCAGCTCCATCCCCTCCCCACCAAGACCCAGAAGCCTTCAGACTGCATTTGTGCGGTAAGGGAGGACTCAGCCCTGCAGCTGAGCAGGAGCTGAGCACATCCGAGGCAGGGGATCAGCTGAGTCCCCTCGGGAGGCTTCTCACAGGCTCCCAGCACGGCAGAGGTGGGAAGGGACCCAAAGAGCTCCTTCAGTCACAGGATCCCAGGATGTCAGGGGTGGGAAGGGGTCACAGGATCCCAGGATGTCAGGGGTGGGAAGGGGTCACAGGGGCACAGGATGTCAGGGGTGGGAAGGGGTCACAGGAGCACAGGATGTCCGAGGTTGGAAGGGACCCAAAGAGCTCTTCAAGTCCAACCCCCTCCCTGCCGCAGGAGCCAGAGGCAGGCACAGCTTCTGCTGGCCTGCACTAAAGCCTGACCAAAGGGGCTGGGAGGCTGAGCCCAGATCAACTCGACCCTCTCTCCCCGCCCTTCCTCCCCCTCTCCCAAAAAAAGACCCAGAAGCTCTCAGCCTGCATTTGTCTTGTAAGGAAGGACTCGAGGGAGGTGATTCTGCCCCTCTGCTCTGCTCTGCTGAGAGCCCACCTGGAGTAGTGCATCCAGTGCTGGAGCCCCTGGGACAAGAGGGATGTGGAGATGCTGGAGGGGTGCAGAGAAGGGCCCCGAGGATGCTCAGAGGGCTGCAGCAGCTCTGCTGTGAGCACAGCCTGAAAGAGTTGGGGCTGTGCAGGCTGCAGAAGAGGAGGCTCCCAGGGGACCTTCTGGTGGCCTTGCAGCATCTGAAGGGTGCCTAAAAAAAGCTGGAGAGGGACTTTTGAGGCTGTGAGGGAGTGGCAGGAGTGAGGGGAATGGAGCAAAGGTGGAGGTGAGGAGATTGAGGCCGGAGGCTGAAGCCTCAAACACCCTGCAGGTTGCTCAGAGCCCCAAACACCCTGACCTGGGATGGTTGCAGGCACAGAGCAGCTCTCACCTCCCTGCAGTCTGGGCCAGGCTGTCCCCACCCTCAGGGGCAAACCTTTCTCCCTTCTCTCCACTCTGCAGCTCTCTCTTTTTGTTCAAACCACCCCCCACACCCTTGTCCTGGCACCCCAGGTCCTGCCTGGGAGCTTGTCCCCATCTGCTGAGCACTTTACCAGTCAGACCTTCACACCCCTCAGCATCTCAGGGGTCCGTTCTGTTGTCTGCCCCTCCCACCCCCCCCACCCCTTGCTCCCATCCTTGGGCAATCTGGAGAGGTCTTCCACGATGTAAAAGAGACAAGTACCAGCAGGGCAAGGTCCCCAAAGTTCTCCCCAGCTGCCTCCACCATGTCACGGACACGGAACACAGGGCAGGAGGGGCTGGAGACTGGGTGGTAGATGCAGCTCTTGAAGTAGCTGGGGTCAGTGGTTTGCAGAGCATTGCACCTGCAGGCAGCAGAGAGAGAGAGCTTGTGGGGGGACAGGGCTGGGGAGGTGAACCCTGCTGCTGGACTGGGGCCACCAACACCCCTGTCTGCAGGGGAGCTAGTTCTAAAGCCTCAGGTGGAGGGAGCCAAGCCCAGAGGAGTCACCCCTGGAGCTGTCATCCTCAATGCACTGCCCCAGTCCTGCACCATGCACAGAGGAGTCACCCCTGGAGCTGTCATCCTCAATGCACTGCCCCAGTCCTGCACCATGCACAGAGGAGTCACCCCTGGAGCTGTCATCCTCAATGCACTGCCCCAGTCCTGCACCAGGCACAGAGGAGTCACCCCTGGATCCTTAATTGCACCTCCACAGTTCTGCTCCTCCCTGCTCTACCTCTGCCTTGCTGCTTCTCCTGCCTCAACACCCAGCACCCTGTGGGGCCAAGTTCCAGCTGGAGGTGAAGCTCTAGGGGTGAGAGCAGGCACAGTGCAGCTGCCCCAAGCTGTGTCCCCTGCCAGGGCAGGGCCAGTGCCACTTCTCCAAGGCCTGTTCCTTCCCAGAGCAGCCTCCAGACCTTCTCCATAAGCAAAACTTCTTCAGACCTCCTTGAAATCACTTTGGGGCCTACAGTGGCAACTGACCTGGAGCAGCTCTGCACCACCCTCGGCACCACCCTTGGCACCACCCTTGGCACCACTCTTGGCACTGCCAGCCCTTGCCAGGCTCCCCAGCCTGTTTCTGCTGAAGCCAGCAGCAGGCTCCTGCAGCTGCCCCCCTCAAGCTTAGCCAGCCCAGCCTGGGTGGCTGGCAGGAGGCTGCTGCCCTCCTGGGCTGCCCATGCCTGCTGGAGGGGTAGGAGAGGAGCAGACATTGCATGGCACTGCATGGCACTGCAGGGCACTGCAGGGCAGTGCAGGCTGGAGGTGTGGCACTCACTTGGAGAAGCTGAATTTGGTGAAGTGCACTGTGGCTTTGATGAAGAGAGTGAAATTCTCTGCCTGGGCCAGAAGAGGCTTCCTGGGGAGCAAGCACCAAGCACCTCAAGCAAGCACCATGGCCCAGGCTTTGGCTGTCAACCTCCTCTCCCTCCCCCTCTCCCTCTCCCTCTCCCTCTCCCTCCTTTTTCCCTTTCTCCTCCTGGCACAGGGTGACCGTGGTGAGACTGGACCCATAGGTGCCCCTGGTGCCCCTGGTGCCCCTGGAGCTCCTGGACCTGTGGGGCCAACTNTCCCTTTCCCTCTCCCTTTCCCCCTCCCCTGCCCTCTCCCCCTCCCTTTCCCTCTCCCTTTCCCCCTCCCCTGCCCTCTCCCTCTCTCCCTCTCCCTTTCCCTTTCCCTCTCTCTCTCCCTCTCCCTCTGCAGGTCTCTTCTCCCATCAGCCCAGGGCTACAGCAGAGAGTTCTTGGCTGAGGTCCTCTGGGCTTAACTGAGCAGCAGATTGATGGCAAAGACCTCCACATGCCTGCTGCCCCCTGGGCACACAGGGGCAAGGGACACCAGGAGGTGATGGAGGAGGTCCAGAGGAGGGGAAGGGTCTGGAGAATAAATCTGATGAGGAGAAGCTGAGGGAGCTGGGTATGGTTGGTGTGAGGAAGAGGAGGCTGAGGAAGACCTCAGGCTGAGGGAGCTGGGGATGGTTGGAGTGAGGAAGAGGAGGCTGAGGGCAGAGCTCATTGCTGTCTGCAGCTACCTGAAGGGACTTTGTGGAGAGGCTGCTGCTGGGCTCTGCTCACAGGGAACTGCAGGCAGAACAAGGAGGAATGGCCTCAAGCTGAGCCTGGGAAGGTTCAGACTGGACACGGGGAGAGAGTGGTGAGGGAGTGGAGGTGCTGGAGTGCCCCAGCCTGGCTGTGTCTGAGGGTGGTGTGGATGTGGTGCTTGGGGACATGAACCTTGTTGAGCAAAGGTTCTGGGTTGGGCTTGGTGATCCTGGGGAGGCTTTGCCAGCCTGGATGTATAAAGGAAAGAAAGGAAAGGATCCAAAGCTGCTGCTTGCCCCCTGGCCTGGCTGCTCACCTGGGCAGGCTGCTGCTCTCCACAGGACACCAGGCATAGATCTGGCAGGTGGGGTGGCTGCTGTTGGACCTCACACACTTCCCAGTCTTTATCCCTGCAAAGGAGACAGTGAGCAGCAGGAACTCGTTCCCTGGGCAAGGTCACCTCCTCAGCAGCCCTCCTGGGGTATTTGCCAGGCTTCTTCTGGCCTTCTCCAAACCTCAATCACCACCATGGGATCATCTCGGACTGATGCCCTTTGCAGCAGGTCACCTGGATGCACTCTCCCAGCTGTGGCCTGAGCAGGGCAGAGCAGAGGGGCAGGAGAAGCTGTGGTAGGGCAGGGCAGGGCAGGGCACTGCCCACCGGCGGTGTGAATGGGGTGCGAACTGTGGCAGGGCACACCCCAGTTCACTGCCCCACAGGAGGTGTGAATGGGGCAGGAAAAGGTCTGCCTCCCTCCTCACCTCTGTCACTGGAGGTGTACAACAGGTGTGAAGTGCCTTCTCCCACCCTCCGTGGGCTTCAACAGGGAGGCAACAAATCACCCCAGTATGTATATGGCAGCTGGACAGATTGGAGTCAGACCTGCACTGGGACCTGCTCTGGGACCTGCACTGGGACCTGAATGGACCTGAACATGGACCTGGAGACATGAACCTCGCAGGGACTTTGAGCTGGAGCTCGAGGAGCATCCTGGCTTCTTGCTGCAGGAGCTGCCTCTAAGGGTAACCTGCAGCCATTGGTGGGAACACCACAGAGCAGCCCTGGCTGTCCCCTGCCTTGCTTGGCCATCGTGGCTTGGTGAAAGCTGTGCCCACAGTGCCCTTGGACTCTGGACACTGCCGTGAGAGAGAGTCTCCCATCTGTAAGTAGGGCAAAGCTGTTTCATGGCCAAAGCTTTCCAAATTTTCTGGTTTCTCCTGAATTACAAGAAAAGGCATCCTTGGGAAGACTTTTCCCGACCAAATTAGAACCCAAACTTAAACCAATTTACACACAGATTGTGGGTGGGGCTTTTGGAAGTTAGAAAAGCTCCATCATTTATAATTTCTGCCTCTTCAGTTGCCCATGATCAATTCAGAAGCTCCCTGGACCTGCTGCCCACACTCTGCCTAATGCCCCCCAGAGCCCATTGGGCTCCTTGGCCAGCAGGGCACATTGGTGCCCATGCAGCACTGCCAGCTCCTGCTCCCCAGGGCTGCTGCTCTCCAGCAGTCACCTCCTGACCTGCACTGCTGCACTTTCTTCTTCCTCCTCAGCTGCAGGACTCTGCTCTTGGCCCTGCTGAACCTCATTGGGTTACTCTGTGCCCAGCTCTCAGCCTGTCCCAGCCTCCCTGTGTGGCCTCACAGCCTGCAGCTGTCTCAGCCAAGCCTCCTCCCAGTGTGGTACCATCAGCAAGGTTGCTCCTGCCACAGAGGAGCCTGCAGCATGGGCCAGGAGAGCTCAACCTCTCAGCACAGGATGCAGAACGAGACCTTCCCAGGCCACTGCCACCTTCCCCTGAGAGGCCTTCTGCTGCCCATCTGCACTGGGTGGGAAGGGACCCTCTTGGCCCTTCTGAACCTCATTAGGGTTCCAGCTGGAGAGCTTAGGTTGCATTGGTAAATGTATTTTCCTGCTGGTAGGATGCAGACTGGGAGGTGACCTGCCCAAGGGAGGCCTGCAAGGATGCTGCAGGGCCTGCAGCACTGCCCTGAGGAGCAGCCCTGGGGCTGAGAGTCCAGGGATATCCAGAGAGCTTCTCCTGCCCCTCTGCTCTGCCCTGCTCAGGCCACACCTGGAAGAGGACCCTTGGGGGGTGATTCTTTGATTCTATTATTCTCTGATTCTGTGATTCTGTGGCTCTATGATTTGATGATTCTATGATACTCTGATTCCATGATTCCATGGTTCCATGGATTCTCTGATTCTCTAATTCTCTGATTCCATGGCTCCATGGATTCTGTGATTCTCTGATTCCATGGCTCCATGGATTCTGTGATTCTCTGATTCTCTGGTTCCATGGATTCTGTGATTCTCTGATTCTCTGGTTCCATGGATTCTGTGATTCTCTGATTCCATGGCTCCATGGTTCCATGATTCTGCTGCAGAAGGGGAAAGCAGCCACAGGGCACAGCAGCTCCAGCTCCAGCACCCAGCAGCACAAACAGTGCAGCGCCACAGGAGCTGTGCCAGCAGCTTGTGCCCACCCAGCTGTGCCAGGCAGCTGCAAGCTTTGCCAGGAGCTGCAGAGCACTTCATGCACAGGCACAAAAGGCACCACAGGGCCAGATCCACCTCTGGGGGGGGTCTGTTTTGCTCCCCAGGTACAAGGAGCCGAATGGGTTTTGGAGCAGAACGCCAAGTACCATTGCCACCGACCACTGGGCTCCCCCTGGGGCAGTCTGCATCTTCTGTGCACCTGGCATCGAGGACAGAGGGGCTCTGAGGGAGAGAGAGAGAGAGAGAGGAGAGAGGAGAGAGGAGAGAGGCTGTCACCATGCTGCACAGCTTCTCAGGCCACCCTGACACCCACCCTGCTGCCCTCCTGCTGCTGCTGCTTCAAGCCTTACACAGAGCTCTACTGTGTCCAAAACATGGGCAGGCTCCAACCAGCGAGGAGAAAAGAAACTCCAAGGTGCCTGTGGTGCAAGCAGAGAGGCACAGGGAAGCTCAGGCCTGAAAGGTTTTATCCCTGTAGGCACAAAGAAGCTCAGGGCTGAAAGGTTTCCTCTCTGTAGGCACAGGGAAGCTCAGGGCTGAAAGGTTTCCTCTCTGTAGGCACAGGGAAGCTCAGGGCTGAAAAGTTTCCTCTCCCTATAGGCACAGAGAAGCTCAGGGCTGAAAGGTTTCCTCTCTCTGTAGGTACCAAGACTTTGTCTTCCTAGGAGCAGTTGCTGGTGGCCATCTCTGAACATCTCTGCAGCCACCTAGCAGAGGGCTAGAAGCAAGGTGAACCTTCTGGGGAGACCAAACCAGCAGGAGCATCCCATGTGAGCAAGGAAGGATGAGGATTCTCCCACAAGCTCCCTCATGCCCTCAGGACATGGTCCCTGTGCTGCTTGGGGTGGGACCAATGCAGGAGTACATCTCCAAACCAACTGCTTGTGAGACCTCACCTCCAGTCCTGCCTCCAGTGCTGCTGGCCCCAGCAGAAGGAGGGCACAGAGCTGCTGGAGGGAGGCCAGAGGAGGCCACAAAGGTGCTGCCTGGGCTGGAGCAGCTCTGCTGTGGGCACAGGCTGAGGGGGCTGGGGGGCTGCAGCCTGCAGAGGAGAAGGCTCCAGGGGAGCTCAGAGCTGAAGGGACCCTGCAGGGAGGCTGCAGAGGAACTTTGGCTGTAGGTGTCTGGGGCAGGCCAAGGGGGAATGGTTTGGAGCTGAGGCAGAGCAGAGTGAGAGTGGAGCTGAGGCAGAGCTTCAGTCTGAGGCAGCTGAGCCTCCTGGCTCCACCTCTGGCTGGAGCATCCCTATTAAACTTCAGAGCACCTTGCAGAGAGAGAGTTGGAGAGGTCCCAACCACTCCAGAGGGTTTGTGATCCTCTCAATTCCCCACAGCTCAGCCACACCTCTCAGCTCCACACAAACCCATCCTTGCCCTGTGCTGGGGTCCTGCCTCTGCTCCCACACACCTCTGCAATCCACAACTGCCTGCCAAGTCCAAAGCTTGGTGAGATCATAGAAGAGAGTCACAGCTGCCACTGGGCTGGGAGGGACCCTCCAAGGGCATCCTGCCCCAAGCCCTGCAGGCAGCAGGACAGCTCCAGCCAGAGCAGGCTGCAGAGGGACACAGCAAGGCTGAGCTTGGCTGGCTGCAGGGATGGGGCCTCAAGCACAGCCCTGGGCAGCCTGTGCCAGCCTCTCCCCACCCTCCCTGCCCACAGCTCCCTCCTGATGCCCAACCTAACCCTGCCCTGCTGCACTGCCAAACCATTGCCCTGGGCCTGTCCCCACAGCCCCTTCTCAGCACTCCCTCCCCAGCCTGCCTGCAGCTGCCCTGCACAGATTGCAATGCAGCTCTGAGCTCTGCCTGCAGCCTTCTCCTCTGCAGCCTGCACAGCCCCAACTCTGCCAGCCTGTGCCCACAGCAGAGCTGCTCCTGCCCTCTCAGCACCTTGGAGGCCTCCTCTGGCCTCTCTCCAGGGGTCAGCTCCAGGTCTCTCTGGGCTTGGGGTCCCAGAGCTGTCCCCAGCCCTGCAGCTGAGGTGTCCCCAGAGCAGAGCAGAGGGGCAGGATCCCCTCTCTGCAGCTCTGCCCACACTGCTCTGGATCCAGCCCAGGCTGCCCTTGGCCTCCTGTGCTGCCTGTGCCCAGTGCTGCCTCCTGCCCAGCTCCTCCCCCACCAGCACTCCCAAGCCCTTCCCTCAGGGCTGCTCTCAGCCTCCTCACTCCCCAGCTTGTACTGGTACTGAGCACTGTCCCAGCCCAGGTGCAGGACCTTGCCCCTGTCCTTGCTGCACCTCACCTGGGCTCACTCCTCCTGCTTGCCCAGCCAAGAGCTGAGTTGCTCCTCCTCTCCTGCAGCCCTGATCAGCAGCAGCCTGCCCACAGGGTTTATTTAGCTGGGCAGAGTGCTGCAGGCCACAGCAAAAAGCCCTTTAAAGGGACTGCTGGGACAAAGAGTACTTGTCTGGGGCACAGCTTATCTTAAAAGCCTTTTCCTCCTGCCTGCCAAGAAGGGGTCCAGTCACAGAGCTCTGCTGGGAGCTGGCCTGGATCCAGCCCCAGAGGAGAGGTTTCTGCCAGAGAACACAGAGCAGTAAGAGTTGGCTGAGTGGGGAACCAGCTGGGCCTTGTGCTCTCTTCCTCCTGAGGGCACAGGATCATAGAATCAGTCAGGGATGGGACACTCCACCCTAGAGCAGGCTGCCCACAGCCTCTGCCAGCCTGGCTGCAAACACCGAGGGCACCAAGAGCAGCAGAGAAGGCAGCAGCAGAGA
>VWZI01018107.1:6848-37115 GCA_013396835.1 Psilopogon haemacephalus
AATTTTTAACCCCTGCTCTTTTTTTTTTTTTTTTTTTTTTCTGGATGAATTCTCCTCCTAGATGAATTAATTTAATCTCTTCTCTAAAATATGTATTACAATTTGACAAAGTTTTAATCAGCTTTTTCTTGAAGCTTCTGTTTAGATGAATAACATTTAGAGTATGGAATAAGGAAATGGGAAAGAGGAACAAGACAGAACAGAATGTAAGCTTACAAAATGGTAGTTATACTTTATGGCCACAGAAATGCATTGAATATGATTTTAGCATCTTAAAAGCATGCCTTATGACAAAAAAAATTGAAGTGAAGTCTACTTTTCCTTTAACCTATTTTCATTCTAAGCAAAATTCCAAAGGGTAAGTTGGTTTTCTCTGTTGTCTTACTGTACAAAGAGAACCCTGTTTTCCCTTGAGAAATAGCCACGACATGAGCAATCTTATAATAATACAAAAAAGTAGCAGACAGAAGCTACCTGGTACCCTGTAAGGGAGCTGGATAATTTATCATTCCTCCTATTCAATAAAAATAGACAGTCTGTGAAAACTTTCCACATCTCCTTCAAGTAGCTAAAAAAATACATCATAAGGAAAACAATGGTTGTGTGAGAAGACACTGGAACAGTCTGGTTCTGATACCTATATTTGGCAGGATTTCTAATACTCTTCCTAATACAGAAAACTGCAACTTTTTGTGTTTGGGTTGTGAGGACATTATTTCTAATACAAATACATTTATTTCATTGAAGAGAAATTTATGGAGTAACCTAAGCAGCTAATACATATGCAGCAAGCATATATCTTATATTAAATCATAGAATCATAGGATGGTTGAGGTTGGAAGGGACCTCAAAGAACATCTAGTTCCATTGTCAGTTTAATCTGGCAAAACAGCCCAAAGTTAGAAAAATTAAACCTAGAAATAGGTTTTGGGCTCCCCAGTTTAAGAGGGACAGGGATCTGCTGGAGAGGGTCCAGTGGAAGGCTACAAGCATGACTAGGTGACTGGAACAATGCCTGATGAGGAGAGGCTGAGGGACCTGGGATTTTTATTCTAGAGAAGAGAAAACTGAGAGAACATTTAAAAAATATTTATAAATATCTGAGGGCTGGGGGTCAGGAGAGTGGGACAGGCTCTGCTCACTTGCTCCCTGGGATAGAACAAGAAGCAATGGATGGAAGCTGCGGCACAGGAGGTTCCATTTCAAAACAAGGGGAAACTTTATGGGTCACAGAGCACTGGAACAGGCTCCCCAGAGAGATTGTGGAGTCTGATTATCTGGAGACTTTCAAGGCCTGTCTGGATGTTTTCTTGTGTGACCTAAGCTAGCTTGTATGATCCTTCTGTGACAGGAGGGTTGGAGTTGATGATCTCTTTGTGTCCCAGCCCCTGCCTTCCTCTGATCCCGTGGAATATGTAAATATTTATCAAACTAATAATAATTAACAACTGGAATACTAAAAGTAGTGCTGGAGAGTGAATGACTGCTTACATGGAATGGCCAACTTGTTCCAGTACAGTGTGCATCCTAAGTAAAACGAGATTTGACACAGCTACGTTTTGAGCTAATGATCCTTGATGTACAATAATGTCTCATGCTTTTAGACTTTCAGGTTGCAGTTAGGTCTAGAACAACTTGCAGTGCTGAAAGTATGTTCAAACACAACAATGAGGACTTGTGCTCTCTGTGTTACAGATTCTAGGAGATTTCCTCCTGTAGAGAGGTGTTATTAGATCTTTACCTGCTCTCAGACTGTGGCAGTTTCAGCTCAGATTGCTGGCTTGCTTTTTTTTCCCCTGCTTTTCTCTGGTACAGGGAATGCAGAATTTTATTTCAGAAATGAACCCTGATACATCTCACCATGTTTTCTTTTCACCTGAGATTGCATTTTTGCAACCTCTGTAAGACCACTGAGGAGACAAAACTAAATCAGAATGTACTCTCTCAGACAGAATACAACAGTAACATCATGTAACATACTTTGACACCTTACAGGTGGGTGGGTAGTAGGCCCATGTGATTCACTTTGACAGCTGTGCTGGTTTGAACTAATTGGAGAATTCGAGTGAGAAATTAGACTATTGGCTGAGAGAGGAAAACACAGTATGTCACTTCACCCAGAGCTTTACTGAAAAAGAAAAAAAAAAATGTTTCAAAAAAAGTGTAACCCAAACATAGATAGACGGTTTCAGACCACCCTGGGCTATGGCTGCTCCTTGCATGGTTCCTTTGTCTCTGTCTTTTGTAGCTGATTCTTAATAATTCTGCTAACTTCTTTCCTACTACTAACCCCCCTGGCTGATCTACCTCAGCTTATCTGCAGCATCAACAGGAGGTGAGATAAGATTGGAGAAGGGGGGAAAGGTGGTAGGGGTGGTTGGTTACCCCTCTTGGGGATTTTGATCTCTGAGAGGTCTGTGGTGTTTCTGTATTACCTCTTCACTGTATATATTTGTAAATATCTGTTATACATTGTAAATATCTGCTTGTATATTGTGCATTGCTGTAAATATAAACCTTCATTTATCAACTTCCAGTGTTTTGAGTCCTAGCTGGGGTTTATATCAAAGAGTGGAGGGACAGGTAACTGCAGAACCACCACAACAGCTTACAGGCTGGTGGATATTATGCCTATGTGATTCCATTTCCTAGCACAGCTTCATAAGTTCAGAATGAGGCTATTTGTAGGAATTCTTTTGTTAGCCTTTGTTCAGAATACTGAGGGACTGGTGCAAGGATGTTTCGAGTTTAGTGTGACAAAAGTTATGGGTACAGGGTGACACTGAGCTGGTAGAAAACTGCTGCCAGGGCACAGATACATATTGCCGAAGGTCTAAAGAGACAAAACTTGGCAGATGTTTTTGTTAGAGATAACGAGTGTCTAGGAACCAAGTAAAAAGTATGTAAGCTTTGCTCAAATACAGGTTTGCATCTCGGTAAGCTGTTGCTAGCCTATAGCTTGATATACACAACTGTGCTAACCAATTACTATTTGCCACAACGTAAAAGGCTTTGGATTTTAGAGTATATAAGCTGATGCTTTGCACTCAATAAGCAGACACCTTACTTGCATCAAGTAGAGACCCATCTCTCCATCGCTGTTAGCTATTCATGACCCTGCCTTCATAGAAATTAAAATACAAGGCCACAGTTAACATCTCACTTCTTAAAAATGTTGGCAAGGGCCTCCACACATATTAATGAATGTTACACATAATTTCAGGGTCTCATCCTTCCTTCTTCAGGTTGTGACGGAGAAAATGTTTAGTTCCTGCTCATTAACCTTATGTGCCTTTCCAAGATGCACTGTAAAACACTTTAGCCTCCCGTTTTCCTTATCTGAACCTACCAGCAGAATATAAGCTCCTTGCATTATACTACATCATAAATCAGCACAAGTGTTCATGAATGAATCGTATTAGCTTCTGTAATGGGTAATATTTATGTATTTAATATGTCCAATTTTTTTTTTTTCTCGGAGATCCTAGGAGAAAAACTACAGCTCCTCACCATTCACTATAAGCTACAAAGCTATTTAAAGAAAGATATATGTGCTTATTAGCCAATTCTGTTAGGGCTAGTGTGACTGTCAGCAATTCCATTGTAGCTGGTTGCCTTTCCTGAGGCTGAGAACATGGTTGTAAAACAGTTTCATCTTTCAGAACTCGGTGCATCTCTTTTTAAAAGAAACACATTTAAGTGCTCACACAATGGACAGAAACATCTTTGTTTTGGTATATTTAAACACTTCTACTTCAGCTGAAGTGGGAAAAACACTCTGTCAAAAGACCTCTGCAGAAGGAATATCACTTTTGCAAGTATTTAGAAGGTAGAGTATGCATAGTACTCAACTAGTTATTCCTTTGTTACTGTCTCACGCTGATAGCCAAAATTACATAATATTGCTCTACAGTCTTTCATATTTACAAATCTATTTGGCACATAGGTGTTACATATGTTATTAATTGCTGATTAAAATAAATATACTGTGCAAAAGGGCTATTTTATAGAGCTGAAGTACTGAGCTTAGAATCATAGAACCCTTCACTTAGCCTTGTTCAATCTCATCCCATTGGCCTTTGCCCACCCATTTAACCTGTCCAAGTCCCTCTACAAGGCCCTCCTACCCTCCCACAGTTTGACACCTGCTCCTAACTTGGTGTCATAGAATCATAGAATGGTTTAGGTTGGAAGAGACTTCAAAGATCATCCAGCTCCAACCCTCCACCATAGGCAGGAACACCTCCCACTAGTTCAGGTTGCTCAATGCTTCTTCCAACCTGACCTTGAACACCTCCAGGTAGGGAGCAGCCACAACCTCCCTGGGCAACCCGTTCCAGTGTCTCATCACCCTCACTGTAAAGAACTTCCTCCTAATATCCCTTTTAAATCTCCCCTTTGCCAATTTGAACCCATTTCCCCTCGTCCTGTCATTACAAGACCTTGTCAGTAGTCCCTCCCCAGCCCTCCTGTAGGCCCCCTTCAGATACTGGAAGGCTACTCCAAGGTCTCCTCGAAGCCTTCTCTTCTCCAGGCTGAAAAGCCCCAACTCTCATAGCCTGTGCTCAGAGCAGAGGTGCTCCTGCCCTCTCACCATCTTCGTGGCCTCCTCTGGACTGCCTCCAACAGTTCCATGTCCTTCTTGTGCTGGGGACTCCAGAACTGCACACAGTACCTCTGCAAACTTACTCACCCTAGTCTCAACGCCTTTGTCCACACCATCAATAAATATATTGAATGAAGTTTGGCCCAGCACCGATCCTTGGGGTACACCACTGGTCAATGGCCACCACTTTGATGTGGCTCCATTCACCACCATTCTCTGGACCCAGCCCTCCAGCCAGTTCTTAACCCATTTCGGAGTGAATCTCAGAGACTATTGAACTACTGAAAATAGCTGATTTGGAAATATAGAATCATAGAATCATTTCATTTGGAAAAGACCTTTAGGATCATTGAACCCAACTGTTATCAAACTCTAATGAGTTTGGTTCTAAATCATGTAGCAGACCTGGGTGAAGCAGGGAAAGTAGCACATTTCATGTCATTGTCTAGATCTACTCATAGTCAGTATTTCACCATAAATATTAAGGAGATACTGACTTTTGATGAAATGGAAAGAGATAAATATTTTTTAATAAAAGATCATTAAATCCTCATTAACTTAGCATACAAAAAAATTACCCTAAATACTGGAAATCCCCAGGGGTTGTGATTTAGACTGTAGGTTGTCAGGTCCGCATATGAGAGTTGTGCAGGATTCAAGTCCTGTAGTCAGGGCAAATTAACATCAGAAACACAAAAACCATGAGGCGAAGACACAATTAATTCCTCTCATACATGAGAAAGCAGTGATAAAATGCATCATCTTGATTCAGCTAACATAGAATAGAGCCCTCCATGCAGTTCAGCACTGTGGGACTTGGGGAGCACTTTGGCTGCAGCTTGTTTGGCATATGGGAGCGAACAGATGTTGAAGGTCTTTTGATGCAGCACCAGTGCCAGAAGGAACTGCTCTGTTCCTCCTTGCAGCTGTGGGCAGGCTGAGAGTTATGTGGTTATAGGAATGTGGTAGTTAAGAGAATCATAGAATTATAGAATGGGTTAGGTTGGAAGGGACCTCAAAGATCATCCAGTTCCCACCCCCTGCCATAGGCAGGGACACCTCCCACTAGAAAGGTCACTCAAGGCCTCATCCAGCCTGGCCTTCAACACCTCCAGGAAGGGAGCAGCCACAACATCCCTTGGCAACCCGTTCCAGTGTCTCACCACCCTCACTGGAATGAATTTCCTCCTAATATCCCATTTAAATCTCCCCTCTGGCAGATTAAACCCATTACCCCTTGTCCTGTCATTACAAGATCTGATGAGGGGAACATATGAGGAAGAGAACAATATGCAGTGCAGAAAGTTTGATCTGGAGCACAACATGGATGATCAACTTCAGGTTTCCCCAAGGAGAAGGTTCCAGAAGATATTTCACTGCAATCATTCCCTTAAAAAATAGAGGAGATGTACACTAATTCCAACATCTACAGCAACTCTGAGTTTGAAAAAGACTACTGCTTATAGGATCACAGGATATCAGGGGTTGGAAGGGACCCAAAGAGCTCATTGAGTCCAACTCCACTGCCACAATCTAGCTCAGGTCACAGAGGAATGCATCCAGATGGGCCTTGAAAGTCTCCGGAGAAGGAGACTCCACAACCTCTCTGGGGAGCCTGTGCCAGTGCTCTGTGACCCTTACAGTCAAGAAGTTCCTTCTTATGTCGAGGTGGAACCTCTTGTGTTGCGACCTGCATCCATTGCTCCTTGCGCTGTCACAGGGAGCAAGTGAGAAGAGCCTGTCCGCCCCTCTTGACCAGCCCTCAGATATGTATAAACATTGATTAAATCCCCTCTCAGTCTTCTCCAGACTGAAAAGCCCCAGGTCCCTTAGCCTATCCTCATAAGGCATTGTCTCCAGTCCTTTAATCATCCTTGTAGTCCTCCACTAGACCCTCTCCAGCAGATCCCTGCCCCTCTTAAACTGGGGGGCCCTATATACTGGCATTCGCCAATGGACAGTTAGTGAATCTCACAAAATCAGGCCTTGCAAAATGAATGCAGTGGTTCAGCAGTTCCCCACCTGCCCACACTTTGAAGGAACCCAGGCTAGGACTCAGTCAGCTGGAAGTTAATAAAAATGAAGCTTTATATTTACAGCTTTGCACAATAGACAAGCAGATATTTACAATATATTACAGATATTTACAGATATATACAGTGAAAAGGTAATACAGAACTCCATGCTCCTCCCAGAGATCAGAGTCCCTAAGAGGGGGTTCCAACCACCCTGCCACCTTCCCCCCACTTGCTAATCTTATCCCACTATCTGTCTTAGGTGCCAGGTAAGTGAGGGTAGATCAGCTAGGGGTGTTAGTATCAGGAAACTGATTAGTGAAGTTACACAGATCCAGCTAAGAAAGGCAGGCAGAGAGAGATGCAGCAGCCAACACAGCTCAAAACAGTCTGTGTGGTCTATGTTTTGATTCTAATTTTATACCATTTCAGTAAACAAGTGAAGGAGATGCTGGAATGTTTTCCTTTCTCAGCCTATAGTCTAATTTCGTATTAAAATCCTCCAATGAGTTCAAACCAGCACAATGATTGACAGACAGTCCTTCAATCCTTGTGAAATACACCATGAGAGGCATCCCAGCTCATGGGGAGATGCTGAGTCACGCAGCAAGATGTGACCTCAAAAGGTCTCATTTTTGGATTGTTGTTTATGGGATCTTAATATGATTTGCTTTAGGCAATATTCTCAGTTCTAGCCACAATCTCTGCTGAGTCAATCTGGCATAAAATTCAGTCAGCAGGTTGCCCAGGTGTGGCCAGAAAGTCCACAGTTCCCAGGTCACTGTATTTGTAACCAAGATGGAGTACTTAGAGTGGCCAGAGTGACTGCACCACCACATGGGGCTTAATGGAAACCCAAAAGACACAAAAGCAGTATGATTAAAGGATCCATTATTTGGCTCATGCTCTGGACAGTATTTAGGAATACTATCATAGGTCTTTCATTAAGCTACATGTGCCAAAGTTCATAATAGGAGACACTCCAGAAGAATGTGATAGCTTGTCCTAGAAAATTATCTTCCAAAGAAAGATTTGAAAGGTAAATCACAACTGCCTGGACCAAAACCCACAAATTAGAAATAAATGTACAGGGGGTGGCAAGAGTGGTGAATGTGTGATGAAAAAGTAACAGACTGAATGGCCCTTCCTGAAATTGCTCATCCTGGGTGAGTGCACATTGCTGGCTCATATTCAGTTTTTCATCCCTCAGTACACCTGAGTCCAGCTCAGCAGGGCTGTTTTCACTCCACTCATTGCTTAGCCTGTGTTTGTGTTTGGGATTTCCTTGACCCATGTGCAGGAGAACCTTGCATTTGGCCTTGATCAAGCTTAGGAAATTTGTGTGGCCCATCTCTCAAGCCTACCAGAGTCTCTCTGGATGCAATTTTCTTCTTATTAGTGTGTGGGCTGCACCTCACAGCTTGGTATGGTTGGTGAACCTGCTGAAGATGCACTCAACCCCACTGTGTTTCTCTAACAAAGATGTTAAATAGTGATTGTCCCAACAGCAACCCTTGAGGAATACCACTCTTCACTGCTCTCCACTCAGACATCAAGTTGTTGACCACAAATCTTCGAGTGTAACCATCCAGCCAACTCGTTCATGAATATCTCTTACAGAAATGAAATGAAAAGCCTTTTGGATCAAGGCTAAAACTGAAATAACTGTTTATGTTGGATGAAATTCCTACCATTTAGTCACAAGATAGGAGTTAGTGCTTTGGGAAAGCACAAATGCAATCTGTATAATTTGTTAACATACTGTTAGCTTTACAGACTGAATGGCCCTTCCTGTTTGTAACATTTTTACTTTCATCATTCCCTGGTAGTGTTTTTGCTTTATTTTGCACCATGGCTGTAAAAGTAACTTCTACTCCTTTATATGTACTGAGTGCTACCTATGTAACACAGACATACTACTCTTGGTACACAACTATAAACAAGGCTTAGAACTTAGACCTCTCAACTGGGCTTGGTGCTTGCACAGTGTGCAAAAGAAATAAGGGACAGTCCAAACAAGGCCAAGGGACTGTCTGCATAAAGAAAACTGTTTGGAAAATTGGAATAGTAACTGGAAATCATGAAACTTCTTGAATCCACATCATATGCCTATTACAAGAGGGATGTGGACATGCTGGAATGTGTCCAGAGAAGGGCTATAAGGATGCTCAGAGGGCTGCAGCACCTCTGCTGTGAGGACAGACTGAAAGAATTGGGGCTGTTCAGTTTGGAGAAGAGGAGGCTCCCAGGTGACCTTACTGTGGCCTTCCAGTATCTGAAGGGGGCCTCCAGAAAAGCTGGGGAGGGACTTTTGAGGCTATCAGGTAGTGAGAGGACTAGAGGGAATGGAGCAAAGCTGGAGGTGGGGAGATTCAGATTGGATGTGAGGAGGAAGTTCTTCAGCATGAGAGTGGTGAGAGCCTAGAATGGGTTGCCCAGGGGGGTGTTTGGGGCCCCTTCCCTGGAGGTGTTTGCAACCAGGCTGGATGAGGCTCTGTCCAGCCTAATCTAGGGTAGGGTGTCCCTGGGCATGTCAGGAGGGTTGGAACTAGATGATCCTTGTGGTCCCTTCCAACCCTGACTGATTCTATGAAATTCTTGCAGGTTGCTCAGTATGGAGTACCTAGAAGACTACACATTTACAGGAAACTGTCACATCCAATTGGTTACTGAATTAGTTTGCAATAAATTGCAAATGTTTCTTACGTGTTTTTGCCTTTTAAAATTACTCCTTGCTAACGAGACAAATGCAATTCTGCCAGCCTTGAAATAATTCCCACTCACACCATTATTAGTTTCACTTCTCACATCAAGCCTGCCAAATTTTTAAAACAGTCTTTTCATTAATAATACTGCCTAGCATGGGCTGCCAAATACTGTTTAACATCTGATATGAAAAACTTTGCTTCTGTAGGTTCTTAGTGACAGCCACTAGTGCAAGATTTTATATTTCCTCCAATGGATTTGTCTGAAATGAACTCTATATATTCTCACCCTGTATTCCCTCCTAGAATAAAATTCCATGTTTTTCATCATTCAGTTTGCACATTTAGGAAGTCAGAGTGACACAATTAAGATCCTCTTAATTCTATTTTTACAGATGCTATGCACATACAAAGGGTAATTTGCTCAATCTCAGTGCCAATACTTTAAAATATCTTATTTTTTAAAATTTCTATCGAGCCTTAGCCAATATACCTTTTTATCACAAACAGATAAACATTGTCATTTTCCTAGACTACAGATGTGTGCCCATTTTTTAATCTCTTTCGCCTTATTTTGCTGCCTCTGCCAGGTATTTCTACTTGATTCTGTGTTCCTCTCCCTGAAGCCAGCTCCATATTCCACATCAGCTTACCTCCTTCTGCCACTGGGCACCTTTCCTGCTGACTCACTCCAAACATATGACTTATTTTGCTACTCCTGCTCTCTCTTCTCTAAAATTAAATGGTAAGCTCTTCATTTCATGGACCATGTCTTTTTATCTCTTCCATAAAGCTTACATGACATTTATGGGAGCAATGTAAATTAATAATAATAAACATTTTATATTCTGCTGATAAATGTTTAGGTTTTTGAAGTGTGAAAGACTGCCTCTGGTCTAAGTGGATGCCACTGAATGATTGCATCATGGCATAACATGGACCAGGGTCTCCCCTTGGCAAGAGAGGCTGGGACTGGCAGCTAGGCTTGTCTTTTTGGCCCAGACAGAATCACAGAACCACAGAATTAACCAGGTTGGAAAAGACCTCTAGAATCATCAAGTCCAACCTATCACCTACCCCTTCTATTTAACTAAACTATGGCACAGAGTGTCATCCAGCCTCCCTTTAAACCCCTCTAGGGTAGGCGACTCCACCACCTCCCTGGGCAGCCCTTTCCAATGTAAAACTTCTTCCTAACGTCCAGCCTAAACCTGCCCTGGCACAGCTTGAGGCTGTGTCCTCTTGTTCTGTCACTGGGTGCCTGAAAAAAGAGACCTACCCCACTTGGCTATAACCTTCTTTCAGGTAGTTGTGGAGAGCGATGAGGTCTCCCCTGAGCCTCCTCTACTCTAGGCTAAACACCCTCAGTTCCCATAGCTTCTGCTCACAGGGCTGTGCTCCATCCCCTAACCAGCCTTGGTGTCCTTCTCTGGACATTTCAAGCACCTCGACATCTCTTAAACTGAGGGGCCCAGAACTAAACATAGTACTCAAGGTGTGGCCTAACCAGTGTTGAGTACAGGAGCAGAATGACCTCCCTTGTCCTGCTGGCCACACTATTCCTGATCCAGGCCAGGATGCCATTGGCTCTGCTGCCCACCTGGGCACACTGCTGACTCATGTTCAGTTACTATCTTCCAGCACCCCCAGGTCCCTCTCTGCCTGGCTGCTCTCCAGCCACTCTGTCCCCAGCCTGTAGCACTGCCTGGGGTTGTTGTGGCCAAAGTACAGAATCTGACACTTGGACTAGTTAAAACTCATGGCATTGGACTGTGCCCACCTGTCCAGCCTGTCTAGGTCCCTCTGCAGAGCCCTCCTGCCCTCCAACAGATCCACACATGCTCCCAACTTGGTGTCAGCTGCAAGCTTACTAATAGGGGATTCAATACCCTCATCCAGATCATCAGTGAAGATACTGAACAGGATCAGGCCCAGAACTGATCCCTGGGGCACACCACTAGTGACAGCTGCCAGCTGGATGTGGCACCACTCACCACCACTCTCTGGTTCTGGCCATGAAGCCAGTTCTTAACCCAGCACAGAGTGCCCCTGTTCAAGCCACGAGCTGCCAGCTTGGCCAGGAGTTTGCTATGGCAGACAGTGTCAAAGGCCTTTCTTGTGGACTACATGCACAGCCATCTTCAAATCCACCAGGCAGATCACTTGGTCATAAAAAGAGATCAGTTTGGTCAAGCAGGACCGACTCCTCCTAAATCTGTACTGGCTGGGTCTGCTCCCCTGGCCATCATGGAGGTGCCCTGTGGTTGCACTCAGGATGATCTCTTCCATTATCTGGCATGACACTGAGGTCAGGCTGACAGGTCTGTAATTTCCTGGGTCCTCCTTTTTACCCTTCTTGTGGATGGGCACCACACCGGCCAGCTTCCAGTCTTCAGAAATAAGAGTAGACCAGGAGGCAGCCAGGGCAATCCCAACCCTGGAGATCTGACACATCCCTGGGGCAAGGATGGGATTTCAGCCTGTGAGTGCACCTGGTTTGCTGAGACCCATCACTGGTTCTTGGCAGAGCCGAAGACTGGCCCTGGTATGGTACTGCAAGAAAGACTTTCAGGTGCTGGAGAGGCTCCAGAGAAGCACAATGAAGCTGGTGAAGGTTTTGGAGAAGAGATATTATGAAGAGCATCTGAGAGAACTAGAGTTGTTTAGTCTGGAGTAAAGGAGGCTGAATGGAAGGCCTCCCACAATTTGCAGGTACCAGAAAAGAGGTTGTCCTGAGGTGGGTATCTGTCTCTTCTCCCATGCAAGAAGTGAGAGAACAAGAGAAAAAGGCCTCAAGTTGCACCAGGGGAGGTTTAAATTGGACATTAGAAGAAACTTCATCACTGAATGGGTACTCAAACACTGGAATAGGTTCCACAGGATGCTGCTTAAATCATCCCTGGAGATGTTTAAAAGATGCATAGATGCAGTGCTAAGAAAATAGGTTTAGCACCAGACTTGGTAGAGTTAAATAATGGTTGCATTCAATGATCTTAAAGATCTTTTCCAACCAAAATAATTCTATTATTTCATCATTCTGTCATGACTGGGACAGAGGCTGATGATCCTGTAGGGTCTGAAATGAAGGCCTAGGTCTGGCTTCAGCTCCTGGGAAGCCTGAGGAAGACAGTTCAGGGACAGTCAGGGCTGTCAGTGGCCTCATTGTTCTGCCAGGTAGACTGAGCCAACAATTTATTTATTAAAAACATATTTTTAAAAGAGTTTTGATTGTATGTCTCATGAAAATTTAAAAGCTAAGCCAGATCTGGGAAGATGAAAATAGATTTTGCAATGTTGATCTCCGTTATGATGCTCAGAATAAATGAACAGATAAACAAGACTATTTGCAGCTGGAACTTGCTTGGTTTAGGCATGTACATACACACGACTGTCTTTAATTGTGTTGCCCAGAACAACAATAACAAAAAGTACAAAGCCTTGTAAATCAGCAAATACAAGCAGATACATTTGGAATTTATTCCCAGTCTTGCTATCATATATCTTATTCCCTATCAAATGGTGCTAAGCCACACTGAAATACAAAGTGTGATATCACCTTTAATATTACTTCCCAGAGATGTATTCAGCAAAGCACAGAATCTGTGCTTACCCAGAAAAACTAGATAAGGTAAAACTAAATAATAGAATCATAGAATGGTTTAGGTTGGAAGTGACCTCAAAGCTCATCCAGTTCCAACCCCCTGCCATAGGCAGGGACACCTCCCGCTAGAACAAGCTGCCCAAGGCCCCATCCAACCTGGCCCTGAACACCTCCAGGGGGGGAGCAACCACAACCTCCCTGGGCAACCCATTCCAGTGTCTCACCACCCTCACGGTAAAGAACTTCCTCCTAACATCCAGTTTAAGTCTCCCCTCTGCCAATTTAAACCCATTACCCCTCATCCTGTCATTATAAGTCCTTGCAGAGTAGAGGGGAAGGAGAACCTCTCTCAACCTACTAGTAAGATATAGTGTGGTGGTTTGGGAGTTATCCACCCCCACCCCACACACTTTTAAAAATCACCCAGACTAGACTCAGCTGGCTGGAAGTTAAGAATGAGGCTTTATATTCACAGCTTTGCACAATCTACAAGCAGATATTTATGATATATTACCAAAAATTACAGCTATATACAGTAAAATAGTAATACAGAAACACCACACCCCTCCCAGAGATCAGATACCCCAAGAGAGGTTCCTAACCACCCTACCAATCTTATCCCAGGATCTGTCTTACATGCCAGGTAAGCAGGGAAGATCGGCCAGGTGGGAGGTTAGAAGCAGGAATTGATTAGTTGAGTTAAACAGATTCATCTGGAAGGCAAAGAGAGGAGGAGACCAACAGCCCAGAGCTCAGACCTGAGCAGCTCTGTCTTACCTATATTTGGGTTCTTACTTTTGTATCTGTCAGCAAACCTATGAGCAAATTAGACACCACCAATGTTTTCCTTTCTCAACCTATAACCTAATTTCTCTTATTAAAAATATTCCAATTAGCCCCAAACCAGCACATATAGTTACTTCATTTGAACCTGTATTTCTAATTAAAGGCTAGCCCCATGATTTTTTTTTTTTTTTCACAAGAAAGCCATTAATGATATGTTTAAGGAAGTGTGAAATTTTTAATATCCCCCAACTATTTGAGTATTTAGCAAAGAGTTAAATTTGCCAGCTTCCTGGAGGATTCAGCAAAGAAATGAAACAGTCTATGGGTCACATAATTTTTTCCTTAATTACCAACAGTTCTTTCTAAAAGAACTGAAACTAAGGATTTAAATATTTAAAAGTGCACCTTTATTAAAAAAAAAAAAAAATCTATAAATGTGGCACCATTTTATAACAGAGAACTAGCCCTGTGGTGTATTTAAAATCATAATTACAGACTCCAGTAATGAAAATAAGTTAAATATTTTATTATGTACTGATATCACAGCTTTGCCAACAGTGAGAAAGAAACTTAACTGGAATCTCCTGCTATTTGTTCATTAAGGGTACCACTACATCTGCTCACTCAAAGGAATAACCACTTAGAAGCGTTCTCTAAAAGCACAGTCTAAATGCAATGAGTAACACAATTATAGATATTAATGCAGAATAGCAGTAGAATCATAGAGTCATGGAATCATAGAATGGTTTAGGTTGGAAGGGACCTCAAAGATCATCCAGTTCCAACCCTCCCGCCACAGACAGGGACACCTCCCACTAGACACTCAAGACCTCATCCAGCCTGGCCTTGAACACCCAATGCTTAAATTACTGAAGCACCTCATAGAATCATAGAATAGTTTAGGTTGGAAGTGACCTCAAAGTGGCCCCTGTGCCATAGGCAGGGACACCTCCCACAAGAACAGGTTGCTCAAGGCCCCATCCAACCTTCAATACCTCCAGAGTGGGAGCAGCTACAACTTTCCTGGGCAACCTGTAGAAATATTAATGTTTGTAATAAATAAGTAAAAAAAGAAATTGAGTTTTCAGAAGACTAGAATTGTAAATTTTGCTCTCAAAAGCAAATGTTTCAGTGAAGTGTACTTTTTTTCTGGAATAACAGAAGCATTAAATCTCCAACATCACCCTTCAAGCAGAGCTGCCATTTCACTTTTTTAACTTCCAAATATTATTTGGTGTAAAAAGACTGCTACTATTGCCACTTTACTTTTTTAAATTCCAATTATCATTAGGTGTAAAAAAAACCCTACTACTGTTGATACTCCAAACTGATGTAAATGTACTCTCCCCTGCACACAAAACTTAGTGAGTAGATGGTACCGATGGTGAAAGAGGTTTCTCGGGCACTGCTATGTTATATGCATGTGGGAGCAACATTTGGGATGAGAACAAACTCACCAACCTTTAGCCTCCCAAAGCTAGGCTTCCAAGCTAAATTAGTTGCTCAGGTTCTCTCAACAGTAGTCCTTACAGAGAGCCAGAGCTGTGCTTGTGTTTGTATGTGGGTGCAACACAATCATCTCAGCAATCTTCCAGTACTATCACAGGATGATCTGCTTTTCAGAGATCATAGAGTCATAGAATCAGCCAAGATTGGAAAGGACCACAAGGATCATCTAGTTCCAGCCCTTCTGCCATGCCCAGGGACACCCTACCCTAGATCAGGCTGCCCACAGCCTCATCCAGCCTGGCCTTAAACACCTCCAGGGATGTGGCCCCTAACACCTCCCTGGGCAACCCATTCCAGGCTCTCACCACTCTCATGCTGAAGAACTTCCTCCTCACATCCAAGCTGAATCTCCCCACCTCCCATCACTCCTTAATAGCCTAAAAAGTCCCTCCCCAGCTTTTCTGTAGGCCCCCTTCAGATACTGGAAGGCCACAACAAGGTCACCTAGGAGCCTCCTCTTCTCCAAACTGAACAGCCCCAACTCTTTCAGTCTGTCCTCATAGCAGAGGTGCTGTAGCCCTCTGATCATCCTCGTGGCCCTTCTCTGGACACACTCCAGCATGTCCACATGGCTGTGGCTTTAAGGATTTGTATGTCCAGGTGCCAGAAGCTGGGGAGATTGAGATTCAGGAAGAGCTACTGGGCAGACTCAGTGTCTGAGCCCAACTCCTGGAGTCCAAATTGGACATATTTCTGTATGCATTCTGACTAGTTGACCTCCACCTGCTTGGCAAAAGAGGGAGACAGGATGAAGTCACTGGTGCTGGATGTATTGATGTGAATGTTCTGTGTGTCTGTTCATGGTATGTATAGCCATGTAGATGCACATGTGGTATGTATGTGAGCTGTGTGTATCTGTGCTGTCCGGGGATATATTTTCAGCCTTGCCATTGATTGAACCAGAGTGTTGAAGCTGAGCAGCCAGCTCATCTGGTCTGATATTTTTTGACCCACAGAACTTCATTTTGAAATGTTATTAATTGGTAGCAATCAAATTCCAATTAATGTACATGAGAATGATCAGAGAGAGGGCTGCAGCACCTCTGCTATGAGGACAGACTGAAAGAGTTGAGGCTGTTCAGTCTGGAGAAGAGGAGGCTGCCAGGTGACCTTCTTGTGGCCTTCCAGTATCTGAAGGGGGCCTACAGAAAAGATGAAGAGGGACTTTTTAGGTAGTGATAGGACTAGAGGGAATGGAGCAAAGCTGGAGATGGGAAGATTTCAGATTGGACGTGAAGGAGAAGTTCTTCAGCGTGAGAGTGGTGAGAGCCTGGAATGGGTTGCCCAGGGAGGTGGTTGGGGCCACATCCCTGGATGTGTTTGAAGCCAGGATGGATAAGGCTTTGGGCAACCTAATCTAGGGTAGGGTGTCCCTGGGCATGGCAGTGGCGTTGAAACTAGATGATCCGTGTGGTCCCTTCCAACCCTGACTGATTCTATGATTCTACAATATTAATGTATGTTTGGATAGTATGCAGGAAATAGGTGTACATTTAGGAATGCCAGTGCTCATCCATGACCCAGCATGTTCATGGATCTGCACAGGGCAGGGTGTGGTTTAATGAACATTTTTGAGCATTCTGAATGCTTTGATTGACTTTGGGAGCAATGTAATGAGCATATATAGCATTAAGACTCATGCAGAAAATTGTGAATTAACTCCTTATTTGGAAGAGACAAACAAGAATAAAACATGATTATCTTTGTACAGCAGATGATTCCATTCCTAATAATTAAGATGAACTTCGTTGTTGGATTCTCAGTTCTATGCAATTAACCAGTGAACTTTTAAAAATTGTGTATATTAAAAATACATAAATAACAATGGCAGGTGACTACATTGTTCCCTTTGTTAAAAACTTACACAACATCACCTTGGAGAGATCTGATCATGTTATCACTTTCAGTGCTCAAGGAAATGGGTGAGTAAAGCACTGACTGTGTGAGGAATAGTTAGTCCTCCATTTCTGACTAAAGCTAGAGAGACACGAGGGGCAATATATAACCTTGAAAAGAGATTTCATTATTCTGTAGAGTGGTAGGAACATGAACTGTGTTTCAAAATTACCTTGAATGCACAAGCTGGATTCCAGCTACAATGAAAAATTCAGGTAATCTACTGATTTATAACGTATGACTCAAGTGTCTTGTGTGAAAAAGTGTCGTTTCTCAAGGCACTCACTTTTATGCAGTCCACTTCTACAATAACATTTTGTTCCTTCTATTAAGCTTCTGAGTTCATTGTCATTGATAATTGCTTTGAGGTAATGAAGATTAACATTACCTTTCATAGATTTTAAGTGGCCATCAGTAACTATTTACTTTTCTTAAACTGTTCTCTGATGAATGCTTTCACCCACCCCTGCACCCCAGTACTAATCTGTCACCTATTTCATTGTTCTATAAATTTATAATTAGTATATTTTGCTTTATTGCACTCATTAAAATGAAATGAAAAGAAAGATCAACATAATTTAGTCATCGTAGCAATACAGCTCTTATTAAATCATTGTTTTGCTTCCAGATTTTTTCTTGGAATGTGAATATTTTCACATATTTACAAATTATATTGAAATGTTTCATCCATTAAAAGACTAATCATCAGTCAGTCCCTGTACTTTAAGCTGAGTAAGAGATTCATATATGTGCATCATTTTCTATCAATATTTTGGCACCAGAGTGAAACAAGATCTTTTTGCAATTTTACGGTAGGAGATGACTCATATAACTAAACTTAATTTGTTCCAGTTAGTATGGTAAAACATTGTTTGCATCATAGAATTGCAGAATCATAGAATCAGTCAGGGTTGGAAGGGACAAGGAGCATCTAGCTCCAAACCCCTGGTCATGAGCAGGGACACCTCACACTAGATCAGGCTGTCTAGAGCCTCATCCAGCCTGGCCTTAAAAAACCTCCAGAGATGGGGATTCCACAACCTCCCTGAGCAACCCGTTCCAGGCTCTCACCACCCTCATACTGAGGAACTTCTTCCTAACATCCAATCTGAATCTACCCATTAATTTCTAGCTTTGTTCCATTTCCCCTAGTCCTATGAAAATGAACAACACTCCCAACAGTTACTAAGAATGACAACCTTTTAATACAGTAGATGAACAAAAAAACAAAAACAACAACAAAAAAAAACCCCAAACCCCAAATCCAAATCAATTACTAAGAATGAAAACCTTTCAATACAATGGATGAATATTAAAAAAACAAACAAAAAAACCCCCCACCAAACTAAAAACCCAGATCAAACAGAGATATTGTTCATCTCTCCTTTACCTTGTGATTTTGGACAGCTCATGGTGTTCTAACTACTGAAAGGAGAACTCACTTGCCAAGTGAGTTTGCTAAGCCCTCTAAAAATTGCAAAAAAGCCTGTCATGCTTCTGACAGATCAGATGCCCACTGGATGTTCATTTCATGTACTCATTGAATTTACTCAATGTTTCCCAAAGTCAACTTTTTAGAAAAGTTACGATCAAATAATAAATGTAAAAATAATGAAGTAGAAGAGACTTTGTGGTTTTAGGATTGACACTTTAAAAAAAAAAATTCTTCTGTTGGTTCAGAAATTATGAAACATAATCATTAACTACTGCAGATTTTGTATAAAGGTCTAATCATATGATGCAATTGCTCAGTCAGCTCACAACGATAATCTTAGAATCATAGAATGGTTTAGGTTAGAAGGACCTCAAAGATCATCTAGTTCCAATCCCCCACCATAGGCAGGAACACCTCCCACTAGAACAGGTCACTCAAGGTCTCATCCAAGCTGGCCTTGAACACCTCCAGGGAGGGAGCAGCCACAACCTCCCTGGGCAACCTGTTCCAGTATCTCACTGTAAAGAACTTCCTCATAACATCCAGTTTACATCTCCTCTCTTCTGCTTTATACCCATTACTCCGCATCCTGTCACTACAAGACCTTGTGAATAGTCCCTCCCCAGCCTTCCTGTAGGCCCCTTTCAGATGTGTAGTTACACAATAATCACAAGAAAGAAGGTAAATAAATTAAAGGAATATAGAATCTTATATTTGTTACTGCTGTTGGAATTTCAAAGGCACAAAAAATGCCTCTTTTTAGAGAAAACTGTAATGAGTTTTAAATATGACAAAAGAATCCAATCAGTTCTATGAGATACTGTGGACCATTAGCGAACGAAGCTATTGAGTAATGAGTATCTCAAGAGTAACGCTGTCTCTTGGCTATTTTATAGTGTAACAGAAGATGGATCTGAAACATTAGTCTGGGGTACCCTGCATCACTATAGCCAAATCAGGCTTCTGTGAGATATTGGATGTCACTCTCACTTCATCAGGGAATTGTTGGCACCTGAATCCAGTTCTTGAGTGAGTGTTCAGATAGTGGATATGAGGGCATGACACAGGAAACAGTGCCAGTTTTGCCATCTGTCTGTTGTAAAATAAAGTCTTCTGTGCCTGCTTCCATGAAGGCATGAACCAACATGGGAAAATGAATACTTCTATATCATACAATCTGAAGAGCAGGAGAATTTAGGGTATGGCTCTGTTATCGCCATTTTATTCTGCCTACTTCAGCCATTATCCATTCAGTATTTGACTCTCTGTGAATTCATTTTTTCTAGCCAACTGTGTGCTTCTGGGTTTTATCCGTGGAGCTAGTATGTATGCAACAGGTAGTGAATTTTGGAGGCCAATATCTAAAGATTTGGTGGAGTGAAATGTAAAGCACTTAAATCTCTTTTCAGAATCCAGATGAACCTTGTTAGCTCTACCTTTTAACCATAAACTGGAAATGGTAATGAAGCTAGAGCATAAGAAGTCAGTTTCCTCATTAGATTACTGGGTTTGGAATTAGAAACTATGGTGTGATGGGTTGAAGCTGTCTGAATGCCATGTGCTCACTAAAGTTGCTCTCTCAGTGCCCCTGCTCAGCTGCACAGAGGATTAAAAATATAAAGCAGAGGTCTTTGGTTGAGTTAAGGATGAGGAGAGATCACTTGCTAATTACTGTCATGGGATGAACATATTGGACTTGGGGAAAATTGATTTAATTTATTAATTTATTGTAAATCACATAATAAAAAAACCCCAAAACAAAACAACAACAACCACCATGTACATTTTAATATTCTCATCATTTCCAATTTGCTTTGTTTGTGATATATAGATATATAATGATTTGTTTTTACTTCTCCCTGCCCTCAAAAATGATGTTAAATATTGACGATGGACTGTTTCCAAAGGCCAGAAAGAAGAGAGATGCATGTGATAAATGCAGACTTCAGCTGAGATCCACGGAGGCTAATTCAACATTCTTATCTGAATAATGCCCTTTTCTGGGGTGCAGGTCAGGGTCTGGCCTCTGCTCCCCACACAATGAGTTAGAAACATCTGTCGCTTCCAAACTTCAATATGAAAAGATGAATATACAGTGAAAGGGCTGACCTAGTGTTAATCAATAGGAAAGGCTAAGTGCAGAACTATCTATATTAATGCTGTTGAATCCAATTTTGGAACTTAAAGGTTGCCTTTTTTTTGAAAGCTTATGGTGCTTTCAGGATAAATATGCTCATCTCCTTGGAACATAGTGCTGAAGTCATTCTCTGCAAGTGCACACACTGAGAAAAATTTAAGTGTGGTTTCCAGAAAGTATCACTTCTGTACTACTCAATTGCCATTTAATGAAGACTTACTTATAGGCCTGTCTCAGTTTGAGAGGAAACAAAGCATTTTTCTAGAGTGTTCCCTAAATAATAGGTTATCAAGAAGCCATTGAGAGTTCATTTATCATGGAGACAGAAGAGCTATATCTAGACAGAGGCTGAAATCTGTTAAAAAAGAAATAAAATAAAAAAAAGGTTTGAGCTCTGTTCCCAAATTTCTGGATTTGTGTTTTTTTTCATTTAGCCAGTATTTTGTTGGAAAACATGAGACTATCCAAGGAAAGAGAAATGCTGATACGAATCACTGTGGGTTGAAAAGGTCAAGAGACCAGATCTCCTCATTTCCCTGGTGATTACCATAAACCCCAGACTGTAATGCATAAATCAACTTTTCCTGGCAGGCTTGTTCTTACCCCCCACAACGTCTTTGAATACAGCTGAAATTCTGCTGTATGCTAGGATCACTACTGTTGGTTTATGTTAGAGAGAGCTCAGTGATTCTGCATACAAACAAGGGCATGGAATATGATGAAAACAGTAGAATTTTAACCACTGGGATATGGATTTTATTTATTGCCTTGGATTCAGAGTCCTAAAACTTGTCTATCCTCCAGATAGGGCAAATGGTAATGTCTTAGAGATGTTTCCCTTAAATCTTAGGGATGTAAATAGTGAGATCAGCTCTATGTGTGAGCACTGATACACCAGAGGATTGTGCTGCCATTCAGAGGGACCTAGACAGGCTGGAGAAACAAGAACCTAATGACATTCCACAAGGAGAACAGTAAAAACTGCATTTGGCAAAGAATAAATCTATGCAGCAATATGCACTAGGGCTGGCTGGCTGGCAAGTAGCTTTGTAGAGAAGAAACTTAAGGTCCTGGTGGACAAGAAGATGACCTTGAGCTAGCAACGTTCCCTTTCTGCGAAGAAGTCTGACAGCTTCCTGGGTTTTTGTGATCCTGTGATTCCAAAGTTATTTTTTACAACTATCAGTAATTTAGTAAGCCAGTACTGATTTCTGCAGATGTGAAAACCGAGGCATTTTGAATAGCTTTCTGAAGAACATGCATCCCTGCATACCACAGCACAGATTAAATTCACAGTGTCAGTGACACTGACTAAATTCAGTTTCAGAATATTCATTTAGCACTCACAAGTTTATAAAACCTTAATGTATTACTTAATAAAAATCAGATTAAAAAAAAAAATCCCCCACACACAATTGAATCTGCTTTGTGCACAGTGCAGTTATCTTTACCTGTTTATTTAAACTTATTTTTTTCTCCTTACAGTTCTCCCCAAATCCCCAAATTCAGTTTCGGAATATTCATTTAGTACGCACAAGTTTATAAAACCTTAATATATTATTTTATAAAAATCAGATTAAAAAAAAAACCACAATTGAATCTGCTTTGTGCACAGTGCAGTTATCTTTACCTGTTTAAATTTTTTTTCTCCTAGCAGTTCTCCTCAAATCCCAAAGTAGCAGTTAAAAAAAAAAATAATTAAATGGACATTCATTGAATAAGAAGTAGTACACATAATGCAAATGTTTTGTGGAGTTTATATAGGAAAAAATGATAGATGGGATTCTTAGAATGAGCTTTTACTACTGCTTTGGAATTCCAAGAATTGGCACCAAAACCCCGACATGTCATTCTTTAAAACATTCCATGAGAAAAATCTATGATCTATGCACAGCTCTTTTTATAGTCTCTGATTAATTTCCTATAAGGTTTATTCCTAATTAAAACTGTGAATATTTTTTTGTGGTGGCTAAGACTGTGGGCAATATTTCTTCATTTAAATCAGTGGGTATTTCAAACTAGTGATCTGTGGTCCCTGGTATTTCATGCCTTGTTTCTCAGTGGTTTGTCATACATGACTAAGAAAGACAAGGTCAAGTATGCTCTTTGGCAAGCCACATTTAAAATTCCTGAAGTTGTATCTGCAACTCTGTTGAACCTGTTAAAGATCCAAACTGAAAGCACTGGCTTAAATAATTACTGTAACAGTGCTTGCAATGTACCTGATAGTGAAAGCTGAACACAGTGACGAGTTCCCAGTATGGCAGGCAAACACCTGGATGTGTCTAAACGTGTGGTATACCCACCAGAAAATTATTTTATTGTCTGTTAAAAAAGGTCAGGCTCTTTTCTAGGAATTTCTTTTACAACAAAACATAAGCTACTTATTGACAATTGAAAAACATGGTAGAGCATCCGTGCCAAGAACAGGTATCTGTAGTATGCTGCATGATTAGACTTTATGTGGCTAATTACCATATGATTTTTCCATACCTTTGCAGATGTGTACTTGCAGACATCGCTGTCTGCAGAGCTGAGGAAACAGTTTTGTGTTTGACAGGTTGGGTTCCTCATATTGTAACTGGAAAGAATGCTTATTTGTTTTTTCCCCTCACACAATAGAAAGCAAAAATAGTCTTATTTGATTGTACCCTTCCATATGCAAATCATAGAATAGAATCATAGAATGGTTTAGGTTGGAAGGGACCTCAAAGCTCATCCAGTTCCAAACTCTTGCCATAGGCAGGGACACCTCCCACTAGAACAAGTCACTCAAGGCCTCATCCAACTGGTCCTGAACACCTCCAGGGAGGGAGCAGCCACAACCACTGTGGGCAACCTGTCCCAGTGTCTCACCACCCTCACTGGAAAGAACTTCCTCCTAGCATCTCGTTTAAATCTCCCCTCTGCCAGTTTAAACCCATTACTCCACATCCTGTCATTACTAGATCTTGTGAATAGTCCCTCTCCAGCCTTCCTGTAGGCCCCCTTCAGATACTGGAAGGCCACTCCAAGGTCTTCTCAAAGCCTTCTCTTCAGCAGACTGAAGAGCTTCTACTCTCATGTCCTGTCTTCACAGTAGAGGTGCTCCAGCCCTCTGAGCATCTTCATGGCCTCCTCTGGGCTCACTCCAACAGTTCCATGTCCTTCTTGTTTTGGGGGCTCCAGAACTGCACACGGTATTCCAGGTGAGGTCTGATGGGAGCAGAGTAAAGGGGGAGAATCTCCTCTCTTGCCCTGCTGGCAACATTTCTCTTAATGCAGCCCAGCACACAGTTGCTGTCTGGGCTGCACTCACACTGCAGGCTCATGTTGAGTTTTTCATAAACTCAGACCTTCAAGTCCTTTTCCTCAGGGCCACTCTCCAGCCATTTGCCACCCAAATATATGTATATATGAAACAGCATTCTCAATTTTGTTTTTGCAGAAGTAAGTCTGAAAATGTTAGGAAGGCACAGAGGAATGGAAACACATAGGAAATAGTTCTTCATAATTGTCTCTCTTCCAAATGCTGTTGAGATGGCAGATTATAGAAGCTGCTAGTCATCATTCATGCTTGTGGATGTGTCTTTGTAATTTTTTTTTCCCCTTCCTTTAAGAGAATTTATTGAAAATCTACTGAAAATTCATTTTAAAATCGTAAGATCCTGGAATCAGAGAGCACAGTGAGTAAAAAGATTCATCTAGGATGACTGATGTAATCAAAGGAGCCTTTGAATCTTTGAACAGTACTGAAGTACTGGAATAGAAGCAGTTAGATAATGTTGTTCCAGACTGGTAAACAGAGCAGTGACTGCTGTTGCTTATCTTTTCAAAACAACTCTAGACTGACTTAATCTTATAGTGCACAGCAGGGGACATAAGCTGCAGCAGAAATCTCCATTGTTACAACTGCGTTTGGAAATCCTGCAGTCTGCATGAGTTTCATTAATAAATCTGTTGTCAAATAAAATAATGGCTGAATTAATTTACTGGATGCTTTCATGAGCTGAAATTTAGAAACACTCTGACATGAATCATTGCTCTTATGAAGATTGTTCTTCCGTATTTTGATCGCAAGAAAAAGGCTCAGGCCAGACAGGCTGAACCATGGAAAAACATATAGGATGAAGCAGTTCCCACAAGACACTTGCAATCTGTGTTTGAATTCTCAAAGACAGAGAGAATTTAACAAATAAGCTCAACTGAAAACTAGATTTCCAGTAGCCAGGTGTGCTGGTTTGAACAAATTGGAGGATTTGAATGAGAAATTGGACTATAGGCTGAGAGAGGAAAGCACTGATGATGCTACTTCCCTCACAGCTTTACTGATAAAGAAAAAAAAAAATTGTTTTAAGAGTTGTAACCCAGATATAGATAAGTCAGACTGCTTCAGACCCCTCTGGGCTGTGGTAGCTCTTGCATGGTTCTTTCTCCCTGCCTTTTGTAGCTGAATCTGAATAATTCCACTAACTTCTTTCCTGCTGCTACCCCCCCCCCGGCCAATCTACCTCCACCTATCTGCTGCATAAAACAGATGGTGAGATAATACTGGGGAAAGTGAGAAGGTGGTAGGGTGGTTAGAAACCCCTCTTAGGGATTTTGATGTCTGGGAGGGCTATGGTGTTTCTGTATTACCTTTTCACTGTATAAATCTGTAAATATCTGTTATACATTGTAAATATCTGCTTGTATACTGTGCATAGCTGTAAATATAAAGCTTCATTTATTAACTTCCAGCCGACTGAGTCCTAGCCTGGGTTATTTCCAATTGTGGGAGGGCAGACAACTGCCAAACCACCACACCAGGATATTCAACCAGACAAACCAGCTTTTGAAACCGAATTTGCAGAACAACTGCAGAAGAGTAACTCTTAAAACTGAGAATTCACCAGGTGCCAGATAAATATGCTGAAATAACTTTGAGTATTTATCTGGGTTGATGCAGTTATAGTGATTTTCACTTTAAAAAAAGATTATGATTTGCTTTTTCAAGAATATGCATTTAAATAATTGTCAGTTCTTCCTGGAATTGTAAGACACAGGGTGCTACTGACACAGATGTCTGTTACTCAATAGTAATAACAGTAGTAGTAGTAGTAGCAGTATTTTAGCTGTCCAGGGATACCTATTCTTCAGGATTTATGGAGGGGGAAGTTCAGCCAGGTGGGAATGGGCATGTGCAAGAAACACCGTACACTAACAAAGCAACTCATCTCGGGTGTAAAGGAAGCCCTGGAGACAGGAGAACCACTGAAATGGATGAAAATCAGAGTTGTCCCAGTACTTCACTTCTCATCTGGGCTATGTTAAAACAAGATGCAGCTGAGTGTTTGCTACTGCTTTTGAATACTTGTCCTAGACACCCCAAATTCCTTCCTTCTTTCTCCCTCCCCACACCACAGGTCTGAATGGGAGAAGAAGGTGCAAAACTGCTTTCCACCACCCTGCCCTGTGGACTTGCAGGGTGTAATGGGTTAAGCCACTTGGAGTCTTCTGACTCCTCCCAAGGGGTGGTCTGACTTGCCCCCAGGTGTCATGGTTAGCCCCCTCCTGCTTCCTGCCCAGGAGTGCTATAAAAAGAGAGGGGACAGCTTGTCTTCTCTCTCTCTATCCTGCCTACCTGGCCAGCTCCTTGCTTCCTTGCTGCTGATCACCTCATGTTCCTCAGTCAACAAGTAGGGATAACAACCATTTTCCTTTGGAACTCTGACTACATTTCATCACAAAAAGCCTGCATCCTGCTTTCATTCACCATCCAATCATCAATTCCAGTGTTTGGACTCAAAACTCCATTTCCATGCGTTGCAGTTTTATTTTGTGTATTTTGTTCCCTTTCTTCCCTTTTCCCCCCAGCCTCTGTAATTCTCCTCGTTCTCCATACCCTGTATTATGTTCCATTTTTTCCCCCACCTTCTGTAAAAAAAAAAAAACTTTACCTCCTATGTATTGCTAAAGTTTTATATCTTTTTTACTTCCAAATCATATTGAGTATTTATTGGGCTTCTGAGCTTAAGGTGGGCTAGCTAAACCAAATACACAGGGGAAGCAGCAAAAGGTACTTTTTGTCACATGTGGAAACTCATGTGCCACCTTGCGCAGGGATTTGGGCTGGTGGTTGGCTGGGTTTTCGTGCCAGTATAAATTGGCAAATGGACACTTTGTCAAAAAGAGCATAAATAGGGCAAGGGAAAAGGCATGAGTGTTCCTGCCTGAAAAGATTCATGGCTAGAAAAGCTCCCCATTTACAGAGCCTGCCTGAAGAAGTCCCTGTTTTGGACTGTCCCAGCTTTGGATGGCTCCTACCTTTTGCACAACTCTTGGGTTTCTCACTGTCTCTACCTTTGAACAGCCTCCCACTCCTGCACTATCCTGTGCAGTTTTGCAAGCTTCGCAAGTCCTGGGAGCATTTTTAAAAGAGAGCTGCCAGTGGCACCTGGACCACTGAGACCTTTCTCTGGGACCTTATTAACAGCCAACTTCCTGACTTATTCTGGCTGGGGAGATCTCAGCAGCTTGGCTCTCCCCTGCTGCTGCTGGAGATAGCATGGTTTACATAGACCTCTGTCTCATGGAAATTGTATTCTTGAGATATCACTAAGTTTGGTGGTCATTGCCTGGCCCCGTGAATTTTTTTGCTGTTTTGGATCCAATTGGATACACGCTGGAGGGCAGGGATGGCACCCAAAGGGACCTGGACAGGCTGGAGAAGTGGGCACAAGCCAACCTCATGAGGTTCAACAAGGCCAAGTCCTGCATCTGGGTCGGCACAATCCCAAGCACAAATCCAGGCTGGGCAGTGACTGACTGGAGAGTAGCCCTAAAGAGAGGGACCTGGGGGTGATGGTGGACAAGAAGTTCAACATGAGCCAGCCAAAGCCAACCAGAGTCTGGGCTGTGTCAGGAGAAGTGTGGCCAGCAGGTCGAGGGAGGTGATTCTCCCCCTCTACTCTGCCCTGGTGAGACCCCATCGGGAGTACTGCATCCAGTTCTGGAGCCCCTATTGCAAGAGGGATGTGGACATGCTGGAGCGTGTCAAGAGAAGGACCACGAGGATGATCAGAGGGCTGGAGCACCTCTGCTATGAGAACAGACTGAAAGAGTTGGGGCTGTTCAGTTTGGAGAAGAGGAGGCTCCCAGGTGACCTTATTGTGGCCTTCCAATATCTGAAAAGGGCCTACAGAAAAGCTGGGGAGAGACTTTTGAGGCTGTCGGGGCATGACAGGACTAGGAGAATGGAGCAAAGCTGGATGTGGGGAAATTCAGATTGGACGTGAGGGAGAAGTTCTTTAGCATGAGAGTGGTGAGAGCCTGGAATGGGTTGCCCAGGGAGGTGGTTGGGGCCACATCCCTGGAGGTGTTTAAGTCCAGGCTGGATGAGGCTGTGGGCAGCCTGATCTAGGGTAGGGTGTCCCTGGGCATGTCAGGGGGATTGGAACTAGATGATCCTTGTGATCCCTTGCAACCCTGACTGATGATTCTATGATTCTATGACTCTATGGTTCTATGATTCTATGCTTGTAGCCGAATCAGCTAAGCCAGAGAGAATTCAGCAAGGAACTGCTGCCTAGTACCTGTCTCCTCATTGCTATGAGTAAAGCTGTTTCCCTTTGCCCAGACAATTAATAGTGGAGTAAAAGCTGTGTTTATAGCCTAGACTTTTCCATGTTCTGACTTCCTAGAACTCTGAATTTGCCTATAGCATTCTTGTGAAGATTCTTCCCAAGCAAGCCAAACTTGTAAATAATTCTGCATATAGTTTGGAGGCAGGATTTTCAGGAAAATAAAAGATTTCTATTTTTATAATTCCTGACTCAGCCACATTAATCCCTGACTTCATGACAATACTTCACACAACAAAAACAAAAGCTTCCAGAGGTACATAGATTTCTTCTGAATGATCTGTGTATTGTTGTGACAGAAGCAAAAGCAAAGGATGATGCAAAGAACAAATTTTAGTTCTGCAATAATGCTGAATAAGAGTTTGTTCTTTTAGAAGAGGTACCCCCTCTGGCCTCACTCTCAGAAAAAAACTACAACAAACAACAATAAACTCAAACCAACCAACCAACCAAAATAACACAACAATAAACAACCAAACAACCAACCCTCCTCCCACAATAACACAAAACTTTCATTCCAAGAATTTGATTTAAAATATCACTCAGAAAAAAAAAAAGGTCTAGAAATGAGAATGTTGCTATGAATATCACCCAATAATAAAAGCATGGGTAATCTTCTTTACATTATTTTCATTTCACTACTGAATTATTAAACAGCAATTTTTCTCCTGCTTTGAACTCTGAAATAGCATTTTCTGCAACACTCATGCCTTCTGGTATACTGCATCAATCAAATCTGGCTGCCATAGATTTCAAATAGCTTGTTGGGGAAATGTGGTGATTTAACATGCTGCTTGCACTGAACCACTTGACAAAACTGTAAAGCAGAGAGAATAATTATCCATTATTGGCTTCCTAATGGAGTTTTGGTTAATTGACAATTATTTACACGTGAAATATTAAAGCAGCTTAAACCAGCCCTTAACCCTCTTCTAGTCTGCATTTTCTTCGCTATAAATGAAAATGAAAACCTGTAAATGCAGCTATTGCTGAATCAAGGATTTTAAAGGTTCCTCTGCTCAGTAATAAGATTCTGGTTGTAGAAGCGATCAGTGCGGTTACACTGGCATCAGATCACATTCAGAAGAATGTCTCAAGGTGCCATAAATCATGCTGATTTATCAAGTTGTAGAGGGGGTCCCTAGCCTTCGTTCAAGATAATATGATGTCCTTCTGTATCATATGACATTGCTGCATACATGGCTGACGTCTGTGTCTCTAGAATCATAGAATCATAGAATGGTTTAGGTTGGAAGAGACCTTAAAGATCATCCAGTTCCAACCCCCTGCCATAGGCAGGGACACCTTCCACTAGATCAGGACCATCCAGCCTAGCCTTGAACACCTCCAGGGAGGGAGCAGCCACAACCTCCCTGGGCAACCTGTTCCAGTGTCTCACCACCCTAACTGTGAAGAACTTCCTCCTAATATCCAGTTTCAATCTCCCCTCTGGCAGTTTAAACCCATTACCCCTCACCCTGTCATTATAAGATCTTTCAGAGTAGAGGGGAAGGAGAACTTCTCTTCCTACTTGATAAGTTATGAAGTTCAAACTATTTACACTTAGATTATCCACATGTAGATATATGGAGTGCACACTGTCAGCATTATGAATAGTTTACAAGCTGACAACTACGCAGCTGTACCAGTTTAGGGCCACAAGTTACCCAAAACCAGACAACAGAAAGGATATTTACTCCATTTGGGGAATAGAACAGAAATGCTGCACACTGATCAGAAGTTTAAAGGTAGATTCCATTTATAAGTACGTATGTTCAGAAGGCATTCAGGTAGAATTAATACAAGCACAAACTAGGCCAAACTTACCAGATCAAAGCCTTCTAGAGTCCTCCACTCCTCCAACCTCAGCAGGCCTGAGAGCAGGCCCAAACTGCCCTGCCCACCTCAGGCCTACGAGGCCTCAGCAGGCCTCATGCCGCAGCTCAAAATTCCCTGCCAGCGAGAAGCTGAATGCC